>CM060950.1:221999487-222181987 GCA_030765055.1 Mantis religiosa
AGCCAAAGTTAAGGCGCAGAACGAAGTTAGTGTGAGACCGTAGCGGGACCGGAGCGGGGCCAGAACCTAGCAAGAGCCTGAACGAAGACAGATCCAAGCAAGGGTATGGTTATGGAATGTTAGAGTGAAGCCAGAGTGAAGCCAGAACGAAACCAGAGCCAAGCTAGTGCGGGACCGTAGCGAGGACCGGAGCCTAGCCAGAGCTAAGCCAGAGTCCAGCCAGAGCGTAGCCAGAGCCGAACTTGAGAGGAGCCAGAGACAAGCCAGAGCGGGACCGGAGTATTGACCGGGGCCTAGCCGGTTATGGTGAAGCGTGAGAGAAGCCAGAACAGAACCAGAGTATAGCCAGAGCAGAGCTAGAGCAGAGAAATGGTAAAGTTAGAATGAAGCCACAGCAAAGCCAAAGCGGAGCTGGAGGAAAACTAGAGCAAAGCTAATGTAAAGCCAAAGCAAAGCCAAAGTGGAGCTAGAGCAAAGTGGAGGCAAAGCCACAGCAGAGTCAAAGGAAAGTTAAAGATAAGTTAAGTGAAAGGAAGAATTGTAAAGTGAAATACAGTTTCTGAAAGGGCGCTAATGACCATCGGGTTGAGGGCCCCTAAATTTTAATCATCATCATCATCATCATCATCATCATCATCATCATCATCATCATCATCATCATCATCATCATCATCATCATCATCATCATCATCATCATCATCATCATCATCATCATCATCATCATCATCATCACCACCATCATCATCATCATCATCATCATCATCATCATCATCATCATCATCATCATCATCATCATCATCATCATCATCATCATCATCATCATCATCATCATCATCATCATCACCATCATCATCATCGTCATCGTCATCGTCATCATCATCGTCATCATCATCACCATCATCATCAAGTACTCATTTGAACAGCATTTCATCCATCGTCCGATATGACTTAACTTTGGAGGTTTTCCTTGAAACAGGAAAGCGTATCTATCGCCGAAAGGAAACGGAACAAAGGAAGTGTACTGTGGCGCCACTGAGGAATCCATGCAAATTAGTGCGGTGCTACATCCATCAAAGGTAATGCAGGGTTGGTATGACAGCTCGCAGCAGGGGCAGGCCGAAAAGAATCTTTCTTCAAAGTATAAACTTGGAAGAAGCGTAGGGACAGTGAAGCACAAATTAGTACAAAAGTGAATCGGGAAGATATTGACAGACAGTGTGAGTGAAGCAATGTGTCAATATGTTCTCGATTCACTTTTGTAAGAATCTTTCTTGCCTTAATTTTGAGGAAGCTCATCATTGTGTATACCGCAATGCCCCAATTTCCTGGGGAACAATGTTGACTTTAACCTCCAATATTAAGCGACTGACCTCCAGAACGTCATCGTAAAGAAAACAAAATTATAGGTGGCGTGTCAGGCACTTGATGGATGCATTCCTCTGGCGTAAAAATGCATAGAATCAGTATAGGTAGAAATGACTTTTTCTAAAATCAACATTCTTCATTCTTCGTAATATAGGTGAAGGTAAAACACAGGTTTGAGCCCAGTTGCGACACGTACCACTCTCGTAAAATACCAGACACATGCAATTAAGTGAACGTGGTGGAAAATAGTTATTACTGCTTCTCTCAGAAAGGAAATAGCAGGAGAAAAATGACGGTCGCATTCGATATTGTTGTTCAGTTTACCCCTCAAAAGTAACGAATGAGTTGTATACTACAATAAATTTGTCCATAAGAAAAAAGTACATCATTGCGCGCTGCTTTCGTTGCTGAATAATAGGCCTTTTATTATTAGACATGAATAATCTCTGCAAAGAGACTATAATTACCTACTTGCAGATGGACATGACTTGATTCAACTTGGTCTAGCCCAATTGCTCCGTATTTCAAGGTATTTCACAGCACAAAGTATAAATTTGGTGTGATGATCCCGATCTGCTTATTCACAATGACGGTAGTTCCTTAGAATTATATAACAGCTCAGTGATGTACTTGATCTTCCAGTTAGTCATTTAAGAGGTACAGCTCCGTACAAAAAAATTTTGAACCAAAATAACTCGAGTGTTTGCTTATTGTCGCTATTCACCTGTTGTGTATCCAATGGCGAGGCGTGATTTTAAAAGAGAGGGAAGCTCCAAATAATAATTTTCATTAAAACTAGAGGGAATAATGACTCAAAGAACTGAGACTAGTCTTCAGTGCTCTGTTGTACAGTCACACGTAGGTCCAGTAGCGAGGCGTGACTTTCAAAGCAAGGGCAGCTCCAAATAATAATTTTCATTAACATAAGAGGGAATAATGACTCAAAGAACTAAGGCTACTCTTTAGTACACTTTCTATTGTACAGTCACACGTAGGTCCAGTGTCGGTGTGTGACTTTCAAAGCGAGGGAAGCTCCAAATAATGTTCATTAAAATAAGAGAGAATAATGACTCAAAGAACTAAGGCTACTCTTTAGTACTCTTTCTATTGTACAGTCACACGTAGGTCCATTCTCGGGGTGTGACTTTCAAAGTGAGGGAAGTTCCAAATAAAAATCTTCATTTAAGTAAGTTAATAATGACTCAAAGAACCAAGGCTACTCTTCAGTACTCTTTCTATTGTACAGTCACCCTTAGGCTCTGTTCACACTACAAGCCTCCCCTCTCCACTCAGATGTTCTAATTTGTCCTACAGCTAGCCCACACCGCGTGAAAAGTTAGCCTAAAGTAGGCAATTCTCACACTTTTGCTAATAACTTTAAACTTCACAAGAATTTCCTATTTGTTCACCAGTAAATACCAATCTACTTAGAATACTATATCTATTGCTATTGAAATATACTTAATGGTACGTAGAAGCGCCACATAAAACAAAAGAAAACTCTTCTTCATGCACTACAGAAATTTTGCGTGTAAAACTTATCAGTGCTTCCTAACTATCGAAGAGTCGTGATTTATTCCGGAAACCTACGAAGTATGGTATTCAAGGTTATGAATGCGCAAATACAGTAATGAATGAGCTCGCGGAAATGGTCACTCAATTCCAAGCCACTGTCGAATTGTCCGAGGCACCGCGGATTTTCGCGAGTAAATTTTGAAAATGTATCTAGAGAAAATATATTGTTTGGCATGAATTATCTGTTTTTTAAATTGACATTTTGGGAAAGCGACGCCTCCAGCGCTTCGTTGCACTCTTCCCCATTGCATCAGCCCATACTATATTGGAGTGAAATGCGTTTATATAGCTTAGAGTTAACCAAACATTCCTCTTACAGGATAAGAGAAGCTTCGGAAAAGAATCTTTATTAACTCGACCGAGGTTCGAGTTCAGGACATAACATTTTTTGATGGAATTCAACGCTTCTATAGTTGTCATATTCTTGTTCGTGCAACAGATATTTGGTCGACACTGTACACACCTTACCGCCATATAATACAATTGTAACGTCGCTATTGGAGGCACCATATGTTACAAGAGATAAGCCACCGAGGCGTCTGTTCTTGCTCCAATTAGATTTGATTTACTGCAGTTTATATTCCTTATCCCATTGCTACATTCTACCCCACTTGGCCTTTGTTAAAACTTATGTAAAATGGAAACACAAAGCCTTCGTAAATTTTGACGAAATTTATAAGCACGTTCGGCCTAGCACGATTAGTCTCGTATTTAAACGATACTAATCGAATATCTGATACGAAATTTGTGGTGGGGGCTTCGAAGAGGAGAGAATATGGTTAAGAGAAACCCCTGAGAATATGTCTGCCGGATAATTGGGATAGAATCTGTATATGAAGTAATTTGCATATGTTAATCAAGCTTCCGCATGCTCAACAAGTATCTGCAGGTGACAGTCAAATGTTTTAAAACTGGTTGTCTAGGGGACGACTTTGAAATTCCGTTCTCTTTGTATGTCCAAGAGATAAAAGGTGAAGCTACAAGGGAATATGGAAATACAGTAGACTTTAAGTGATAATCAAATGTTTTAAAACTGGTTGTCTAGGTGATGACTTTGAAATTCCGTTCTCTTTGTATGTCCAAGAGATAAAAGGTGAAGCTACAAGGGAATATGGAAATACAGTAGACTTTAAGTGATAATCAAATGTTTTAAAACTGGTTGTCCTAATGACGTCTTTGAAAATGCGTTCTCTCTCATGTCCAAAAGAAAAAATGAATAACCAGAAGTTTAAGCATTTGAAACTTCAAACGAAAAACAAGAAACATCTCAGAGAAACGTTTAATGGCTATAAAAGAACTAAAAGGAACATATCTTCAAGACTATCAGAGAAAATCCAAAATATACAGCTTATATGTGAAGAATATATATTAAACTTCTGGTATTTTGATTGGAAATAAGAACAAGAAAATATCAGAGAGTACGTTGAAATAGGAGATCTTATATAATTCTTCGGCTTGACTCTTTGCTAGAAAGGAAGTGTATTTCCTTTAATAATGCACGATTAATTAAAATTCTTTTAATGCAACAGGAAAATACACTCTTATTTACGTCATTCGGAAAGAATACTGTTAAAAATCCTTCATTCCATATTAAAATTACTGGATATGTTATTGCTAGCCTTGAAGTATAAATGCAATGAGTGGAAAATAAATTAGATTCTTGCAAGACTGAAGAGATCGACATCTGTTCAAAGTTGAACTATTATTCGAGTAAAAAGCTGATAAAAAGAAACTGAAATCATGAGAATAAAATTATTTTAAATAAATTTCAATATTATTCAGCACTAAAATTAAAAAAAATCATTTAAACGATTAAGAAATGAAAATATTGAATATTTTATCAGTAAGTTGTAAATTCTTATAGAGGGCGCTTCTTGAAAGCAAATTAATGTATTGTTATTTATATCTGAGCTATGATTAAGTTTTCAAGTCTCTAGCTGAACCTGAAACTGCAAAATGTATAGTGAACAAAGAGATTTTAAAGTAAATCTTAAGAAACTGCCTCAAACAATGAATTTTGTAATCTTTGAGTTAGAGAAACAAAGCAAAATCACGCCGTACTGCATGTTTTGTTTATTTCTTTCCGTTGCTATGGTTACCACAATTTTGTTGAATAATCTTCTAATGGTATGGAACCTGCAACCCGTGGGTCTAAATGTGTTAATACAGCTGTTACGGAAGTGTTGAATTTAACGTTTTAAAGCAGTTTTTAATTATGAAGCAGAACTTCAGGTTTTCCAAAATGTAATTAGTTTCCGGGCATATGCAACACCTTAACAACATTGCTGTCTCACAAGAATTTGATAATATATGCAAGTTTATCCAATGCATTTAAAACATCATACCGCACTCTTTGCCAAAATGATTTTGATTTTGTTTCCGTAAATATTAAACATGTCCTGCGCCGTGGCGTATTGGGCTAAGGCATCATACTTTCGTTCGCTGCCACGGAATGAGGCCCGGGTTCGATCCCGCTCCTGGGGGCGCGGATTTTAAGTTCAGGGTATAGAACTGGTTTCACCGGTGATGCTCCACTATTGTCATTGGTACAACAGACCAAGTTTTGACCTCCGTGCCGAATTAAAAGAGAATTACACTAAGTTTTGCCTCTTCTTGTATAGGAGGAGCAAATGCAAGGCTGTTGGCGTCAGTGGTGCAGGCACTTGACCTCAAGAGGAAAACAAATTTGTGTGGGCAAATGGCTTGTTAGCTTGCAGTCATGCAAGCGTGGTAACATTTGCATTTTTTAAAATACCAACCACATTGCGAAGGAAGTGAATTTGCTTCTTGGAATTCGTTAAAGAGCTGTATACAACAGGCACGCAAGAGTCCTCACGAGATAGGCTAAGATAGGTTAAGGTGTCAGCAACACTAGATTTATTTGCACAGATTACTACATTCCCCACACATTTGCTTTTATATTTTAAACAAATTGTATCTAAATTCCTGTCTACCACTTACGTTTTACCAGCTATGCAAAGAAAACGCCATACAGAATGAAAGATGAATTTTTGGTAACTGTACTCATTTGAACATCATTTCATTCATCATCCGATATGACAAATTTGAAGATTTTTGTGGAAGCGTTGAGTCAGACTGAAAAATTCAATGCCATAGCCGGGATTTGAACCACGGATCTTCTGGTTTCCGTCCAGCCGCACTACCATTGTGCTACTATGGCCAACGTGCCGATATGACATTAAATTCTCCAACTGACTCCACAATTTTAGCCTACACACGGCCAGTGTGAAAGAATAATTAATTTCCATTAATTAACCTTGAAGATTTTTTCTTATCCTAAAAGATGAATATCTGGTAAATCTAAGCTCTATGTAACCTGTACTCATTTGAACATCATTTCATACATCGTCAGATATTACTTAACGTTGTAGGTTTTCTCTTAACCTGAAAGATGAATGTCTGCTAACTATGCTCTATGTACCCTGTACTCATTTGAACGTCATTTCATACATCGTCCGATATGACTTAACGTTGGAGGTTTTCCTTTATCCTGAAAGATGAATAATTGGTAACTTTAAGCTCTGTGTACCTCGTAAATCATAATGTCGCATCTTCGAAAGTTGTGCCAATTATTTATTTTTAATTAAGACATTCACCCACTCAGCATATTATTCTATAAAAAGCTTTTTTTAAATTGAATTATTGGCTGGAATACAAATCTTCGCTTACTACCTGAAGGAAAAGGTAGTACATAAAAGTTAAATAGAGGTCTGTGTGGAAGGCAGAATGTAATGACCACACTGAGGCAGCAATTCCGTACATCCTAGATGACTACTGGTGTTGCAGCGTGTAACTAGGCCTATGAAGGTGACAGTCATTTGTGACTATTAGCTAGCCAATTTCGCAGCAGACTGAGTGTACTTTGACGAAGTTACACATTTCATGTTCATTATGCTAATGCTGCATTCACCCTTATGTAACTCGAACACGCATATGCTAAACATTGCGAGCTTTGAGTTTCATTACACCGAATATTGCATTACAGCATCACAGCTCGCTGTTAAATCAGGGACGAGGACCAAATTTGAGGACGAAATTTTAAGTTCCCTACTGCGTGCATTCCAGGATAACGACATTTCACTAATAAGTGTCGTTTTGATATGTGCTGAAAGAAACAGCAAAATCATTTCTTGAATATGCTTGTGTGTATCTGTTAGCTACGATATTACATAATGATTTTCAAGAAAAAGGCCAGACAGCCCTTTAAACGGATTCAAACATTTGTATTTTCTAAAAAATTGGCCTAGCACATACGAAGATATTCTTTCTCAAATATAAGTAATTCGTATTATATTATTATGTGTTTCAAATGGGGTGATGTTTGTCCTTGAGCGCTACTAGACGATCAACAACTCGGAGTCGTGCAGGGTTGTCCTATTGCATTCCCCCTAAGTAGTGTGTAACGTGCGCTAAACTAATCAGCCTCTAATAAATACTATTCGTGCTAAGACAGAAATCCAGATTTTGCCAAAACTGATCAATGAGGAAGGTAGAGAGTAATGTATTTACGAGGGCTGTTCAATAAAGAATGATCACAACTTTTTTAACACCATACCTCTAATAATCCTCATAATTGACGGCCCTTCTCAAAATAGTCTCCCCTGAATGCGGTGCACTTATCCTAGCGTTTCTGCCAGTCTTCAAAGTCATGCTAGAAACAATTTTTGAGAGATACTTCAAGATCGTCTCCGCAGCCTTCATCACTGCTTCTGATGATAGATAATGCCTCCCAAGACGGCATTTCTTCAAGTTAAGTAATAGAAAAAACTCAGGTGGGGCTAAATCCGGACTATGGGGAGGGTGAGGAATGCACTTCACTTTGATTTTTGCAAGATATTCAACAATAGCATTATCAATATACAGCCGCGCACTATCGTGGTGCAGAATCCAGGCTGCTTCACGGAAATGTCGTCTTTTACGCCTGATATGGATTTCAATGTTTTCAGGACATCCCTGTAGTATTGTCCAGTTACTGATGTGAGTGCAGGTACAAAATTCTGATAGACCATTACATGAGCATCAAAGAATGAGATGACCATAGCTTTCGCAGCAGAAGCAACCACTTTTGCTTCATTGGAGGTTGGTGATGAAGGAGTGTCCGCACTGAGCTTTGCTGTTTCCTCTCAGGATCAAAATGGTGTATCCAAGTTTCATCAACATTGATTATGTTTAAAGAAACTCCAGGTCTTCCTCTAACATCAACTTTAACTGCATGCAGACCTGCATCGAACAGCCTTTTTTGGATATCAACAGTCCTGTAACCCATCGCGCACAAACACGTCTCATGTGTAATGTTTCTGTCACCAACTTGTTGCTGGCACCCAGTGAAATGTTCAGTATTTCAGAAAGCGATCTTAAGGTATTTCGTCGATCCTCTCTCACAATGGCAGCAGCAGTGTTGATGTTTTCTTCCGTAAGATCAGTAACTGGAGCACCGTGTCCACCTTCCTTTGCAATTGTTTGTCTCGCCTCTTTAAACAGTTTAAACCACCTTCGAGCTGTTCTGTAGGGAATAGCAGACTCTCCATAGGCCTCCTGTAACATTGTATAGGCCTCAAGTGAAGATTTGTTGAGACGAAAGCAGTATTTCAATGCGCATATTTTTACTCGTGTGTTACCTCTATTGTAGGCGACACTGAACCTATCTGAACTTGCCTGGTTCTCACAGGTGGGAATCAAGGTACCAACAATGAAACAACTACACCATGTTTGTTTCATATGAAGCTAACACACTATAATAAGATGAAATTTTAGTGCGAAAAATTATGACTGTAATAAAATTATGATCGTTCTTTATTGAACAGACCTCGTAGCTTAACCGTAAAAACTCCATACTTTTAGTTCTAATAAATTTCCTAATAGAAGTAAATAAAAATAAGTACTATTATATTATAACAACTCATTGCGACGTAAGCACTGTAATGAATATCATTATTGGTTCGCATGTATGCGTGAACGTATATTTGAAATTACGCAGGACTGAAACGTAAATATTTGACATGACGTAAAAACAATATGTACTTGGAATAAGCCAATGTGTTTGTTAAATTTGATGAGAGGAAACAATACACTTCTTGTTAGTGTGGCAGAACGAGACTGATTACATTATATCTTTGTTTATGAATGTTTCGTAATTTCTATTTACTCTAGATAGTTCAAAGCATCATTATTCAGTTACCCTTCCATGAAAAGGTGTATCAGCTGGATCAATGACACACGATCCACCTTCCGCATTACTACTGCTAGAACAGGTTCCGGCCAACTCAGGGTCATGGAATTAAATTAAAACCATAAAGCTTTTATCAAACCATAATTTGAATTTATTTTCTTGCTACACTTTGAGCTCACCAGTACATAACCATAGAATAACAATACTTCTGTCCTACCTTCATATAGCACATACTTCCAGCTACAAATATAAGTAACAATCAACTTCTGGTCCCGAACTGGGAGGGAAGAGCCCCGTAAAACAACACGGCTCACCAAAAGGCAACGCATGAAAACCCAAAGAGGGAATCGGGAAAACCGAACATGCAGCACCTACCCTCAGAGACACAGACCCGACGCCAGCCAGGCACACACTACCCTGCCGGTTTGAAGGAGCTACCCAAGAAGCCTCGGGCTCCGCAGCGCCCCAAAAGAGGAACGGCGGAAAGCCAAAACAACGCGACAGCAGCGCCCTCGAACGGGAAGGGCAAGTAAAAAGATGCCGGAGAGAAAATAAACGGCACAGACATCCCCTCCCCATACGAAACACAGGGTGGAGAAGCTAAACGGAAAGAAAGGAAAGGCTGAAAGAAACAAACGAATGGAAGAAGGCCATCCCAGACCCCGGAAGGATGAAGCCCGAAGAAGGAAATCCTAGGAGAGTCGGACGAGCACCAAACATCATAGAAAGTCTGCCCCGGGTAGCAATAAGTATGTGTAATGCGTACACTAGATGAGTCTTTCCACCTTCACAGCTGTGATATACCATACGCCACTCTTACACTGAGAACACTGTCTCTTTTCACACACACAGTCGTGATGTAGAGAACAGGTGTTAAACTGATTTTCCTTTTTTTCACCCTCACAGCCGTGACATACCATACACTGAGAACACGGCCTCATTTTGCACACGCACAGCAGTGACGTAGAGAGCAGGTCACCTGAACACTAGCGGCAAGTCTTTTAGGGGCAGAAATGAACAGAGGCAAAACGTTACCAAAGGGCAGTAGATCTGAAACGCTTTACAACAGCCAGGCAGGTCACGAAAGGGTGACCAAAGCAATAGACGGTTGACGTGGCTTGAAGTCGAAGAAGTAGAAGCGAAGCTTTCTCCCACGTGGCGACTCTCTCAAAATTGTGACGAAGCGTGGCAAACGTGAAGGTCACTGTCACACCGGTTCCGCCGGGTGGGTCTGGCGCGAGGCGGAAAAGTCAAGAATGGCAGAACAGGCACGGACCACGGATGGAGGTGAGGAGGCTGAAACATAAAACAAAAGCCAGAAACGGAACCAGAAGCAGCAGTGGTAACCTGAGAATACTAACCAGCAAAATTTGTAGAACATTTTTAGGTCATATGGGGCAGAAGTATCTTTTAAGTACAAGTAACAAATATTTTGAAACTAGTAACAGTAATAAATCTCTTTCAATAAATAACAATAAGGATAAATGCCATTGAATTGACCAATACTAATAAACACTTTCCAAGTAATAAATATTTTCAAAAGAGTAACAGTAATAAATTTCTTTAACAGCAAAACAATAATCTAAATTTTAACAATAAAGAAAAAAAAACTTTAGAGAATATTAAGCACATCAACATAATTGGACACATTATATATATATATATATATATATGATCGACGCATTTCATGGGCTTCACAGTGCTCCAGAGTACCGGACACGCCCTTAAAAATGTTAATGATCTTATAGGGGCCAGAGTAACGCAGAGCTAATTTAGCAGCAAAAGCGTCCTTACGCGAACTTATAGGGAAAGATTTACACATAACCAGTTGACCGACCGCGAAAGGAAAAAGTTTTCTGTTTTCTTCATAACGCCTTTTGCTGAGCTCATGCGCACGTTTGAAATTATTAAAAGCTCTCCCCCAATTCTGTATAATAATTTGGGGAGAAAAGGTCTGAGGAAGTAGATCATTTAATGATCACATATTCGCCAAGGAGGAATTGGTACAAGAGAAAACATTAAATTGAAGGGGGTGGTCTGGTGAGGTTCATGACGAGCAGAGCTGAAAGCAAACTACAATTTGCCCAAGTTATTATCCCACTGATTGTGGTGCTCATGATGAAAAGCAATCAAAGCGGATGTCAAATTTATATTAACCCTCCTGGCTTGGGAAGAATTAGGGTAATTCGGGGTGGTAGTGTTATGTCTTACCCCCCACTGAAAACAGAATTGTTTAAACCAATTGGAAGTGAACAGTGAGCCACTGTAAGACACATCGTAACTTGGAGCACCAAAAGCAGCAAAGATGTTATTCATGACCTTCGTAGCAGTACGAGCCGTGGTACGTGGCACGGCCGAAATCCACACGAACTTAGAAAAGGCGTCAACAACCACAAGATGCATAAGTATTACCTTGAATCGACCGGGGAAATGGGCCTATAAAATCTACAAATAATTTTTCCATTGGCATAGATGCCACATCAGACGCGAGACCACTCCACGTGGTTCGCTGCGCCGGCTTAGCCATGGAACAAATATTACAAGCTTTAATACGGGTCGCAATAACGCGATCCATGGCTTTCCATATAAAGCGCTCACGTATTTTATTGCGAGTCTTGTTTATTTCAGGGTGCCCACCAAAGGGTGAAAGATGAAAGCAAGCCACCATCGGAATGATACTATCGGGCAAAACGATTTTAATTTGCCGTCAAAATTAGCACGCGGCATAAGAACGCCATCTCGTAAATACGGCGGGACAGGATGGCCGTCCTCGAACTGCTGTATAATCTGATTAGTGCAAGCGTCCCTGCGCTGATGCTCAGCGATGCTGGTAAACATTTCGGGGAACGACAGACAGGCTTTAGAACTAGAAAATATCCCCGGAGATGGTAACGGGGGCGATTCCTCAGAAAACAGGCATGTAAGGGCGTCACCAACTACATTATCAAAACCACGAATGTGCCTCGGTGTAAACTTAAACGCACCAATCCGCACGCCCCAACTTGCGAGCCTACCGGTTTTACGTGGTGGCTCTAAAGCTTATGTGAGAGCCTGGTTATCACACTCCAATATGAAAGATACATGTTCAAGGTAGGGTTTATACTTCTCGAGACCAAACAAAACTGCCAAGGTTTCGAGCTCATAGATGGAAAACCTGCGTTCAGCTTCAGATAGAGTTCGCGAAACATAGCAAATGGGACGGCGCCCCTCCGGAAAATCCTGGAGAAGAACCACCGCCAGGGAATAACTAGAAGCCTCAGTCTGAAGAATAAAAGTTCTATTGAAATCTGGAAACGCCAAAACAGGGGGAGAGGAAATGGCGGACTTAAGTTCTTCGAACACACGCTATTGTTCGTCACCCCAGACGTACTTAATACCCTTACGACGAAGGTGAATGAAAGGTTCAACCCGGGCAGCGAAGGAAGGAATACACTTGGAGAAGAAATTCGCCATACCAACAAAACGAGCCAATGCACGTAAGTTCTTAGGGGGTAGAAAATTGCGCACGGCTTTGGTGCATTCTAAATCAACAGTAATGCCGGCGGGCGACACCCAGTGACCCAAGAAAGAAATCTGAGCAGTAGCAAACTTCACTTTAGACCTTTTAACCGTGAGGCCAGCCTTCTGTAAGCGAACAAAAACCTCAGGTAAATGTAAGATATTGGAATCAAAATCACGAGAGTGCACTACTAGGTCGTCTAAATAGTGGTAAAGAAATTTAAATTTAATGTCAGAAAACAAATTGTCCAAGAGACGGGAAAGTACCTGCGCATCGGTAGGAATCCCAAAGGGAATCCTATTAAACTCATACAATCTCCACGGAGATGAAAAAGCAGTCACGTTTACATTCATCCGACAGTGGAATCTGATGATAGGCGCTGTTTAAATCCAGAGTCGTAAACACGCGTGCTCCAGCAAAGCGATAGGCGGCAGTATGGAGGTCTGGCATGGGAGTAGATTCAATAAGTATTTTTTTATTGAGTTTGTGATAATCCACGACAGGACGGAAATCATTATCACCCTTAGGAGCTAACAGAACCGGGCTATAAGAAGACGAAGGGGAAGGTCTAATTATACCCTTATCCAAGTTATCATTGATTTTAGCCTTCAAAATGGCCATTTTGGGTGGTATCAGACGGTACGGAGAAAGCTTAACAGGGGCGCATTAGTCAGCTGAATATGGTAAGTAATAAGATGAGTAAAACCCAATCGGTCGGAAAACAAGGAGGAAAATTCCTGAACCAAACCTTCCACCACTGCGGCTTGTTGGTGAGTCAAATGAGACAAGGAAATATCTGCCTCATGCTCGTCTAATTGCGTGACGTTACCTAGACGAGGACGAGGTGGAACGTCGAATAGTTTCTCCTGAAAAGGTACACTACTTCCAGTCGCGAACCCGAAAGTGGCTTGTTTCTTCGCAAAATCGAAACACAAACGGGAGAGTGACATAAAATCGGCCCCCAAAATTACAGAATAAGGTAGATCAGGGACCAAATAGCACTCATGTTTCCAAGTGAATTTAGGAAAGCGGATAGTACACCTAACCTTGCTAGACACGTTAAATAACTGACCATTAACTGCCAAACATTGCACCTGACAGCTCAACTCCTTGGGACACGAAGGCGCCAATGTATTGCGAAAATATACTTGATTAATGAGAGAAAATGAGCTACCGGAATCAAGGAGGGCTAAAACGCTCATCTTACCGACAACAACCTGCAAAAGAGGTTTAATAGAATGGGGTAGAGCCAAAATGCGCCGCGATGAGGCCAAACTCGCGCTCATGGCAGGCAACTTCTGGCGTCAAATGGGGCGCTGCTGGAAACGACTATCACGTCCAGATTTCGAAAGGTCCATGCCCGTTGGGCGAGGGAAACTACATTTCTTAATCATATGTCCTACCTTCTGACAACTGTAGCATTTTAACAGGAGCCCCTGAGGTGATGACCCAGGTCGGACGCGGAGTGTTAAACCATATCCACGATTCACTCGTGGTGGCGAAGGTGAATTGAACATCTCACCTAAGCGAGATCGATCTACAGAAGAACACTCATTAAGCAGGGGCACTAAAGATTCCAATGCCGTGAACGTATTAAGGCGTGTCCCGAAAACAAAACTGGAGCGAGCTTCGGGATTCAAACCCGAAATGATGACATCACAAACTGCCTGCTCCGTATCTGGGAGACGTAAGGCCAAGGCCACGTCTCTGACCCGTTCCATACACTGGACAAACTGTTCGGCCAGACCTTGAGGTCGTAAATAATGGTCTTGCCATAATTTTAACGATTCGCGACGCGGGATAAAGAATTCCAAAACCAAAGCATGAAAAGTACTTAAAGGGTCAGCTGATTGCCTTGCTCTAAGCAAAAGATTCAAAACTACACCTTTGATCTTGGTCGCAACTGCCTGCACATTAAATCGGAAGAAATCGAGTTCACCATGGCTACCTTGTTAAGCTTTACTAGGAATTTCAAAAACGTGAAGGCCGACAGCTAATCCGACACCTAGAACATATCCACTGCCTCCACCAACTGTTGTAAAGGGTGTATGATTTTTAAGGCACGAAATGGCGTCGGAAGGGGAGCCACGGGACTCGCAGCCGGGAAAGACGAGGTGTCCGGAAAATACAGCTCAGAGTCTTCTCCCCCTTGACGAGCCATGGCGTTTCTCGAGGAGTGCCTAAAAATTTTGTTTGAGTGTCTTAACACGAGGTAAAACCACGGAACGTGGTGATAATCTAACCTGTTAATACAATGCTGGATGCGCGCCAATAAACGGACCTGCTGTCCTCTTGAAGGGGAGCCCTCGCGCTGCAAATTTTAAATAATCCCACCCAACTCTAAAAGCGCTTCAGAACACACTTGATGGGATTCGGCAACTAAATCATCCTTATTAGGTAAAACAATGAACGGTTTGTCCTTAACCAAACGCAATGTGTCTAATATGGCCGCCCAGTCGGCCACAGGCGAGAACTGCCCACCATGAATTAACAACTCAAACAGCAGCTCACCTTTACGCAAACGGTCAACATTTGCTAAGGAAGACGCCATTCCTAACTGCCACAGGATACAGTAGTAGGCACAAAGAACTCCAAAAGCAACAAACACGAACGCGCGGAAACCTAGCCGAGAGCCAAGCGTCAAATGAACTACGCCCAGCTACCAATTTGTACGGGCCCACCGAGGGTCATGGAATTAAATTAAAACCATAAAGCTTTTATCAAACCTTAATTTGAATTTATTTTCTTGCTACACTTTGAGCTCACCAGTTCATAAACATACAATAACAATACTTCTGTCCTATCTTCATATAGCATTTACTTCCAGCTACATTTTGTATTGATCAACCCAGACATATAAAAGTAACAATCAATTTCTTGTGCCGAGCTTGGAGGAGAGAGCCCCGTAAAACAACACGGCTCGCCAAAAGGCAACGCATGAAAAAGAAAAGAGAGAATCGGGAAAGCCGAACATGGAGCACTTACCCTCAGACACAGACGCGACGCGAGCCAAGCACACACTACCCTGCCGGTTTGAGGGAGCCAACCAAGAAGCCTCGAGCATCACAGCACCCCCAAAGGGGAACGGCGGAAAGCCAAAACAACGTGACAGCAGCGCCCTCGAACCGGAAGGGCAAGTAAAAAGGTGCCGGAGAGAAAACAAACGGTACAAACGATCCAATAGAGTTAATGTGGGCTCAAATTATGTTGCAAACAGAAATAATATTTTTAAAGTGACTGACGTTGAACGACTGATTCACGAAGAAATTGACAAGGAACAGAACCAGACTGAGAAAACTGCGTGAGACATCAGATAAGCTACAACAAGACGACTTTTGGAATGAAATAGCACTAACGAGATTTTGGAACCTATCATCATAAATATGTAGTACTCGCACGACGAAGACAATGACAATGACGAATTATCTCTTAACGTAAGTATAATTCACAGCTATACGGATGTACGCTGGTATTCCCGTTGGACTAGAAACATAAGTAATTTATAAAATATAATTAACTTTAAACTGAATATTTGAAACTTTTCGTAATATACGAATATCCATGTTGCAATTGTGATTTCAACAACTGCATTATTATAAACTTTGGAAAATTCAGTTTGCGTTCCCTTGCGTCTATCGTCAATAAGTGTGAGAGAAAGAGGGAAATATAAAAAGAGTGGGGTTAACGAGGTGACAACTGTGAAGGCTGTAACGCAACTGATTTGCTAAGGCGAGGACTCTTCCCATTTGAATCACATAATACCTGGTCTCATAAGTACAGTCGAATTTTTTTAATTTCGTGTTAGGGAAAATTTATTGTGTTTCTTTGGTTTAACAGTATCATTTACAGGATGCCATGTCTACTGTTGCGCACATTGCGACCATATATCAGTCTTCAGTTGTTAATAAGCAATCAAAATATGGAATTAACAAAGTTTGAACTTAGAGTACTTCTAACACACTACTAGAAACAAGATTATAAATTCGCTGTCGCAGCTCGAAGAATATGTGAAGGTGAAGGAGAAGGCGTCGTTAGTGAGCGTGTGCCACAACGATGGCTACTACCTTTCAACAATGGAGACGAAAACTAAATATTTTCCACGTTTTACAAGACCTACAGTATGGAATCTTGAGGATACATGCCAGGTTTTGGGAGACATTCCGCAAAACAGTATCTTTAGGCTTTCAGAAGAGCTTGGTACATCAAAAGATACCATACATCGCCACATTAAGACACTTGGAAAATCATACAGTAGCTGTACCTCATGAACTGACACCTTAACAGGCTGAACGTAGAGTGGATATTTGTCACAGCTTATCCGTAATCCCATAGATAATAGATTTGTCAGGAGAACTGTCACTTGTGCCGGAAAATGGGTATATTACCGAATCCCTGATGCCTCCAAACAGTTGCTTGATCCCAGCCAAACTGTTATAGTGATCGTTAAACAAATCAGTTCGATGCCAAAACTAATGTTGTACGTCTGGTGAACAGTTGAATGTGTGATTCACTGAGAGTTTATTTCAAACAGACGGGGGATTGATGCGCATCTTTATTCTGAACAACTAAAACGAGCTCATGAAGTTTTGAGACGGAGATACCAAGCATTTGTTAACCAAAATAGGCCTACTTTTCAGTGAAAAAGTATCATGCAATGATGTACTTTAGTCACACATTGACTCTGGTAGAGGTAATTCGAATATTTATAGAGATTATTCATGTCTAACAGTAAACGACCTACTTTTCAATAACAGAATTATCACGTAATGGTGTGTTTTTGTCTCATATTGACTCTGCTAGAGATAATTCGACCTTTTACAGAGATTATTAGTGTCTAACAGCAAAAGGCCTACTTTTACTTAACAAAACTATAGCGTAATGATGCGTTTTTGCCTCATATCGACTCTAGCAGAGATAACTCGACTCTTTACAAATATTATTCAAGTGATCCACCCACACAACACTGAACTTCAATAGATCAGTCCTACAACTATAAGATTTAGGAGAACATCTAGAGCAGCCAAGGGTATCATCGTTCTCATCACCATCGCAGAGGATGACGGAGGCGATTACCAGCGTCAGCAGATAAGAAGGCATCCCAGAGAACTCGAGGGTCCTAGATGGCGACACCCTGACCGTCATCGTGTCGATGCGTCAGTGATAAATCTAAGCATTATCGCCAACCATCTTCACCCAAGGGAACGCAACAACACGCAGCCTTGCACAATGCACCATGCTACAATGTACAACCTGACAAACCTCCTTCCCAACAAGCAGGTAAGTCCAACTTGATTTCGTTGGTAACGCGACATAACATTGTATGCAACATAGCAATGAGAAAAAGAATATGCTATCAACATATCTGCTTAAATAAGCTCAGGATGAAGATTTTTTAGATCGATGAACTCTTAAAAGCACACGGTCATACTGCTCTGAGGTTACCACCTTACATATGTCATATATGCTATTGAGTATGCTTGATCAAATGTAAAACATTATGTTCGGGAGTCTCATGTATCGGGCGACTTGTCACAGCCGAGACCTAAAGAATGGGCTATGCAAGAAATTGCAGTAGGTACGACAGAGGATATGGATGCTTCTGCAGCCCTGTTGAGAAAACTGAATAGGATTCGATCGTGACAGCTGTGTTCGATGCCCTTATCATCGAGAACCCAAATGATGACAATTTTCCCAGCAGTGACACAGGTGAACTTGAAAACCGTACTGAATTTCAACTTGCTCAACTATTGTAAGGTAACTCTTAATTCACATTGTATTACCTTTTTTCTCCACGTTTGAAGTTCCATACGCCAGTCAGGTGCAACTTTAAGAGTATTTTTACTCCTTGTATAGCAGGTTTTTTCCGTCACATGTTTACTGTCCTTTAAGTACCGTTTTGAAATAAATAAGGGTAGTACATTCATGTCAGAGGCATTCTCTCTTTTGGTGAACACTTGTCATATAAGATGTTAAGATGGTGTAGTCAGCTAGATTAGGTGCAAAACAAAGAGTGAAATGTCATGGGCATGCTCGAAGAATGCACAATTGTTCTTACGCCATTCTCGTAATGGGTGTGTGTGTGTGTGTGTGTGTGTGTGTGTGTGTGTGTGTGTGTGTGTGTGTGTGTGTGTGTGTGTGTGTGTGTGTGTGTGTGTGTGTGTGTGTGTGTGTGTGTGAGTGTTTTCCATGTCACAAATGAATGTGGTGATATGAAGGTGCTGTACATGTTCAGAAATGCTTAGGGCCTATTGTTTTGGAGCAAAGCACGTGTCCTAGGCAAGCACTGGCTTGTTTAGGCCCTACACTGTCTTTGGGCACTTTGTGGAAATTAAAATACTCATAACATTGTCGCAGGTGCTCACTTTGCTTGTGGTCTACAAGTTCGAATTGGTCTACCAAAGAAAGCATGTTTATACCAAGCAAAGGGGTGTAAGACTTAAAGCTTTCACGGCGAGCGCTATTGATTAGAGCTTCACGGCTGATCACTCATGAAGCTTTAATCAATGATCAAAGGGATGTTTCAAGTATTATATTCTTTCATGAATACAATAGAATATTCGAGTTACACGTGCGTTTTCAGGAATCTGAGGAATCCTTACAATGCGCCCCAGCTCCGGCAGGCTAGCAAGTGGTCTAAACCTAAGGCCACCCATGAATACAAGCTGACAAACATTGTTTTGTGATAACAATTTTTCGGCTGTGACATGTTGGGGAAGGCTGATTAATTGATTGGTGGAAAGAGTAGGTTTAATTGATAGTAGAGAGGCACAGACAGTTAAAAGTGACTTATAACGCATTCCTGAATAAAAATAATTGCTTTATTTCTCTTATTTTGTAACGACTATGATATCTCAAAAGTTATCAGTAGCGTTTATGTCTACAGTGTTCCCTGTAAAGATAATATGGCTTAGTGAATGAATTTCAATATCAACAACGCTGAAAAATTGCGCCTACAGTTATGAATTAGGTTCAGCCCTCTTAGAAATCATGTGCTCTTATGCACAGCTCGAAGATGGTTTAAAATGTTTAAAGAGGGGAGACAATCAATTTCAAAGGAAGGTGAACCCGGTGCTCCAGTTAGTGTTCTTATGGAGGAAAACGTCAACACTACTGCTGCTTGCATTGTAAGAGAGCATTGACGAATTACCTTAAAATCACTTTCTGAAATACTGAACATTTCATTGGGTGCCACATTTCTGTGAAGCAGGCTGGACGCTACACCACGATAATGCGTGGCCGCATATTGCCAAAGTTGTTGCTGAATATCTTGCAAAAATCAACATGAAATGCATCCCTCACCCTCCCGGATTTAGTCCCATGTGACTTTTTTCTGTTCCCTGACTTGAAGAAACGCCTTCGTGGAAGGTATTATCCATTATCGGGAGCAGCGGTGACGGCTGCGGAGGCGATTTTGAAGGATCTCTCAAAAATGATTTCCAGCATGTCTTTGAAGACTGGCAGAAACGCTGGGGCAAAAGCATCGCATTCAGGGGAGATTATTTTGAGAAGGACCATAAAAATTATGAGGATGAGCAAAGGTACGTTGTCAAAGAAAAAAAAAATGTGAACATTCTTGATTGGACAGCTCTCGTACAATCTTTCGAGCCCTATAGACCGCCACATAAGAGAGAGTACACGAACAGGAAACTCGGCAGCAATGTATACACCAAAATTTGGTGCGTATGCGCTAAGTGTGCCTATTGAACGCTACTAAAGAGCTGTATTGTTCAAGTTAAACACTTCGAACAAATATGTATTTTTAATTTTATTAAGTGTACATTTTAGAATTATTGGATATTTAAAAGTTGTTTTATATCTCTTAATTTCAAGTTCTAATGCTGCAGATAATTTTTTACCGTAGCTTGAATATGTTCTGCAAAATAACGGGAACTTTGAAATGACATTCTGCAGATGATAAAACACATTTACTTAACGAGCAAAGAAAACAAGGATACAGGTAGGATAAAATGCACTAAAGGATTTGAAACTACTGAAATAAATGTCTACCGTTCTTATCTTATTTAAAAATAGTCATTTTCTTTTGTCCTTAATTGAAAATTAAATTAACATTACCTTAAAGTGTTTTTGGTAGTGTGCAACAACCCACATAAGCCTACATACGGTATAAAAGAGCATTTAAAAAGCTGGGCTTTCTTAGTTATTTTCAGCATTCAACCAATTCAACTTGTGTTAAAGATTTTAACACCTTGCTTCCAAAATGTAATGACAACAATAGTCCATTGAATTTATAGGTACGTGACTAAGAATTCAGTTTCAAATTGTATTGGTGAATTGTATACATTACAGAGGAAAGTTATCTGAAATAAATAAAGTTCAGTTTTCTTTCGGTAATACATCCAATGGCGCTTAACAATTCATGAATGTGACTCATCCATGCAGTTGCGATCGGTCGACGGAATGAAGGAAATGACTCCTTTCCTTCGACTTTAATAAGAATTTTTGCTTTTATTTTAGGAATAATATATTTAGTTTAAAATTCAATTTCATCAGTTTTATGAATGTGATAACGTATTGTGCCTTTGTGGGTTTGTGAAATTAAAAGTCCAATTGCACAAACTCAAATTGTTCTTTATCTCCACCGAATTAAAGTTGGAACACTTGCCGATTACATATAATTACTTAGCGCACACAATTACAATCCACCAGTTCGTCTGTCACAGGTCCATTGCACGCTCATAATCACGTACATTTCCTCTGATATACGTACACCTTCTTCCAGTCCGTTCGCTCACTCGGCGCTCCTCACGGCTGCTCGCCAAGAACTCAACTGACTCGTCCACTGCAGCATTATATAGGAAGATTGCTGTTTCTGGAAGCCTCGCGGTTCAGCGAATCATCCCGACTGTTCCAGACGTCAGGGAGAGGGGAAAGAGATGGCTAGTGATGTTTTTCCAACCGTCCCCTCGTTTGCGCTACAAGATAAATGGGTAGGCGTGGCCTCAATGCCCCCTGTCGTCCACCCGGCTGCTAGATGGTCGGGCCTTCCCATAATTAGGTGACAGTATTATCTATGTTGCATATATTGTAATATGATATTCTGCGACAAATTTATCAGGCGGAACGGCATGAAGATATGCATGCGGTTGATCTGTTCCAAACCCGAAGTCGGAATCTTTCGTGGAGCCTCGTGTGACAAGGGGAATGAAATGTGTCTGTTCATTCGTCACATACTTGTATACTGTAGTATCTAGTGTTGCTAATTGTTTTCGTTATTCTTTTCCTCGTCATTTGGAACCTCATTATAATACCCAATTAACGTAAATAAATATAATTAATTTTATATAGTTATTTTCCCGTATAAGCACAATTGTCAAGATTTATAGAGATCACTGTTCTCCACATATTGCGAAGGGAATGCATGCCGAGTAGTCTTTATCCACGTTGAGCTTACAGTAGGACTGTGGGGGTCAGTCAGTGAGTGACAAGGATGGAAACTGACATGAGCCAGAGGCGGAAGGAATGAAGCTGTGACTGTTTGTTAGAAACAATTATAAAGCTGGGAATGAGTTCGAGGAAATTTGAAGAAAAGGTGGCCTTAATTTCGGGGGGTATACCCATGCCTGAGTTACCTGATGTGAAAACCAGGACAAAACGATGTGTGCGCTATTTCAATTCTGAGCACTACAAAAGAATTAAATGGTTATCTGGTTGCAAGAAAACATTAAAACTTTGTTGGCTTAGATTATATTCTCAAACGAGAAGGGTGTGTGGAATACTTCAGGTTTCGATGACATGAATAATCTGCTAGGAGCAACTCAGCGTCAACAACAGTCCCAAGCACATATCAGGGCTGAAATTCTACTCACCACTTTCCGTATGAACACAATGAAATTGCTAAATCTAATAGAAGAGTTATTCAACGTCTAATTGATTTAGTATACTTGGCAAGATAAGAACTTCCCTTCAGAGGGCATACCGAAGGCAAAGACTCCGCGAACCTTGCAAATTATACTGTCACAGCGACGCGCACAAAACGTTCGGCGCGGAGAGATAACGGACGGATAGTGTATCACGGAGATAAAGAGCTTGCCTAAGAAGATAAACATAGCGCGGAGATAAAAGGCATGCCAGAACAGATAAAGTTAGATAAAAAGGAAAATTTTAGTGACATCCTGATTGTCTTACAGAACATTGTTTTTCTTGTTTGTTACAGAATATTCTAGAAAAATCTGGTAATATGAGTAGTGGTATATATAAGGAAGCCGCGACTCGCCAAGGGACAGTTGTTAACAGAATCGTAACGAGAGTTGTAATTGCAGCTGGTTTGCGATGAAAGTGAGCGCTTTTGTTGGTGGTCAACGACCTTGGTAGATTGTAATTGTGTATGTGACATAATTATGCTACTGTAAGAATTGACCAGAGTGTATTTCTACGGAAATAAAAAACATTTAGAATTGCTGCAAATTGAACTTCTAATTCAACGAACCCACAAAGTCTCAATTGGTGTCAGGAAGTGGAACATACAATGAATGCTACATTGGCAAAAATTCTAGAACTGGAAGATAAAAGAACGGCGAACGATAGCCTGACAACAGAAATGAAGACGGCTAACGACAACCTCACCGCCGAGTAGAAAGAAATGAAGACGGCGAATGACACCCTCTCTGCGAAGATGGCAGCTGCAGACTACAACCTGGCCGCGACGATGACCGCGAAGATGGCCGAATTGACCACGGAAATGAAAGCGGCGAACGATAGCCTGGCAACAGAAATTAAGGCTCGAACGAAGCCCTCGCCGCCAAATTTGTGGAGCAGTTGGCCGGTGTAAAGGAGGATGTCACGGAGTTGGGCGAGCGCGTCGAAGACCCTGCGAGCCACGTTAATGACCTGGAGGGAAAGGCCGACAGCAATACTAAGTTCCTGAACGCCATGGTAGAGAACATCGGCAGCAGGAGGTTGAAGGACTTGAAGGCCGACGCGCCGGGACGCAACACAACATCTGCGCGCGTCAAACCTCCTAAATACGACGGCGCGACAACTTTCGAAGTCTTTCACCACCAGTTCGACACAGTGGCCAAGCCCAACAAGTGGTCACCCGAGGAAGAGGCCGCACAGCTAATTGGCAGCCTCACAGGAAAGGGCCGCAGAAGTCCTGTACGCGGTCCAGACAGCAGCGAAGCCTTAGGACATCTGGGAGGCCCTGGAGAACCGCTTCGGAAACCACCACATAGCCGCAGCGTACCGCAGCCAGCTGAAGTCAAGGTTGCAAAAGCCAGAGGAGATGCTACAGGATTTCGCCCTGGCAATTTAGCAGCTGAGCAGTTAAGCCTCAGTCGACCTCCCACAAGAGTTCGTATCACGGGAAGCCGCTTACACCTCTGTTTACGGGGTACGGGACACGGAGATTCGTCAGCGTCTAAAGCTCGGCGATTACAAAACTATCCACGAGGAGCTAACGACAGCATTGAGGATGGAGGCTGCCAAAGTGACTCCAGAACGAGGAGTGTCCACTACACTGCAGACGGAAGGCCAGCCGAGGGACGCCGGCGAATATCTAGTGGCGTGTGTTTGGTGGGTGGCCAGCCGGGACACCTAGAGAGAGATTGGTGACACCAGGAAGAGCAGCCGCAAGAGCGAGTAAGGCCCGGCGTGGTGAGGGGCACGTTGGCGGCGACATCACCATCCCCTCGAGGGATGGATGGACGACAGCCTCATCGCAGAAGTTTGGGTGAGAGGAAAGCCGTGCCGCGTGCTCTTAGACACCGGGTCAGCCGTGACTGTCATCAGACCTGACATATCCAGGGGTTTTCCGACGATAAAGCCGAGCCGACCATACCAGCTTATGACGGCATCGGGCGACACTTTGCCTGTGGAGAAGGAGGCTCTGCTGAAGTTTACTTTGGGACGGAGTGCCATGCGTCCGTGGGTGTTCGACTCGAAGGTAGCTTAAGAGGTGATACTGGTACTGGATGCCATAAGCAGCCACGTGGCGACGGTCGACATTGGCAGGAATGTCCTGCGGCTTAATGGAGGAGAGATACTTCGGCAACCTGATGAGCGCCTGGGAATTTGCAGGGTCGTCCTGAGGGAAGATGTGGTTGTCCCCGCAAGAAGCGAGGTGGTGGTGACGGGGCGACTGGAAGGCCAACGGACGAAGAATATGATGCTGGACCAGAAGACGCCTGTGCACGGACTATGTGTAGCCAGGACATTGTTGCCGTGCAGAGAGGAGGTGCCAGTGAGACTGCAAAAATCTAACGGACACCGATCACGACGTCGAGGTTGGAGCGGGGTTGGGGACGAGGGAGCCCGTGATCAGCGTAACACCAATCGACAATATACAGGAGCCGGTGCTGGCGCAACACCTGCAACTCCAGCTGGAAGGCTTACTGGATAGGGAGGCCGACCACCTGACCGCAGATCAGCTGGAGAAAGTTCGACAACTGCTGAGTCGATACCAGAGCGTGTTCATTCAAGGTAAACGTGACTATGGCCGCACGGACAAAGTGCTTTGTCGCATCGACACCGGAGACGCCCGGGCTATTCGGCAATCACCTAGACGCATTCCGCTGGCAAAACAAGCGGCGGTACGGGATATGCTAGATGACATGAAATCCAGGGGAGCGACTGAAGAGTCTGACAGCCCTTGGTGTTCCCCTGTAGTCTTAGTGACGAAGAAGAACGGTGAGCTACGCTTCTGCGTGGAATACAGGAAGCTGAGCGCTTTTACCAGGAAGGACTGTTTCCCCTTACTCCGGATTGACGACACCCTGGACATGCTTGTTGGTGCTAAGCGTTTCTCGACCCTGGATCTGAATTCGGGTTACTGGCGGGTAGACCTGGACCCGAGAGACAATGAGAAGTCCGCATTCTTGACAGTCCAATGGCTTTGGCAGTTCACAGCTATGCCGTTTGGCCTCTGCAATATGCCAGCTATCTTCCAACGTCTCATAGATTCGGTGATGAGAGGATTGACATATGACGCCTGCCTGCTATACCTGGACGACATCGTCATCGTCGGCAAGCCCCTCGAAGATCATTTTGACATCCTGAGTAAGGTGCTGCACAGATTGCAGGCAAACTGCAATCGAAAACTCTCGAATCCAAGGAATTGAACGTTGTTGAAGTCGAATCTTCTAGATTTGCCAAAGTCGAAAGGACTGGAATATCCGACACAATACTTCCTGCTCATGAGGTCGACAGTGGCTGTCCTTGAATGTTCTATGTTTATTAGCTACTCCCGCGGCAAAGAGCAAAAACGCTGGAATGGAGTGACACTTAATCCTTTTAGGTTAGGCATTCACTCCCGCCATGACAGTATGGATATACCTCTGGAAACCTAAAATGCCCAAGCTCTACCCTTATACCTTCACTAAAATTCTAGGAAACATGTTTAATGACAAGATTTTGAGATAGTGACAACAAATATGTTGTAGATAAATTGATTAGTTTAGTGCGTAATTTGGATTTCAGTCAACCACTTAACCTCTACATTATGTAACAGAACATTTTGTCAGTATGGGCATTTTTACATTTTAAAGTTCTTGAATTCAACCTGAAAAACAACTACAGATTAATAGATGTGACTCATTTGTGAAGTATGTGTGATACTACATGTTGTAGGTAATTGCTACATAAATGAATGGAAATTAAACACGAAATTAGTAGGAAAATTATACATAGTATTTTTTCCTTTAACATAACTAAGCACTTGGTGATAAACCTCAGAATTACACATTACCTACATATTCAAACACAAGTGAGCTAAAATATTTTGAAAATTAGAAGAAATAATGGTTTGCTAATTGAGATTCAACGGAAATATAGCATGATATGTCTGCTCCTGTGAAGTAAATTGTGTGGCTTATTCTATTATACCATAAAAACCTTCATTTTGTGTTATTTATTTGTTTTATGTATGACAAGGCCTTCATTAATTCTAACTGCATTTACTGTCCACTATGATTCAATGTATTAACTACTTTTATGCTTGTGTTAAATAAAACTTGGTAGCCTGTTGGTGACATGCATATTTCTGTACTTTTAGCTCATTCCTTTAATCGTCATTTCATGTTTTCTAGGTTTGTTTGGTTATAGGTTAGAGTATCAAACAAAACGGGCGTAGCTTTTACTACATACGTCCATGCTTTATTAATTTAAGGTTGCAATTGCGTTGCATTGTTTACGGAGAGTAGTAATCGTTTCAATGTGGCTTAAGCGTTGCGTTTGACTTCGT
The DNA here is from genome assembly GCA_030765055.1 of Mantis religiosa. NCBI lineage: Eukaryota > Metazoa > Arthropoda > Insecta > Mantodea > Mantidae > Mantis > Mantis religiosa. The sequence goes on from CM060950.1 coordinate 222,026,314, forward strand.
ACAAATTAAAGGAGGCACCCGCTGCTTTCCTTTCTATAAATTCTCTATCATGTTGCCTAGTTTCCTTTCCTAGTTTATTCTGTGGCCGTATCCTAGGAGAAAAAACATTTATTTCTGTTATTTATTTGCTATATTGTTACGACACATAGAAAGAATTTAGTTCAAATTTTACGTTGGTGCTGCGTTAATCGGGCCTCTCCTCTGATCAGTTTGGTTTAACAGAACAACATGACTATAATCGTCATTATATACGATATCCAGTGGATAATACAAGTTGCAACGACAGTTTATGTTCATGTGAACATACGATTTATAGGTTTCATAGTTCCCTACAAGTCCGACTTACCCAGCACCATTTTTATTTTTGGCATTTCTTTTGTACTAACCAAATTTAACTTGGTGGCATCGTCACTCAGGAGAGGTCCAGATCTACTGATAATGCTAATAGAGGTAAGTGTTAATTCTTAAAGTCGTGTTATTCATTCAGGAAACGAATTATAAGGCATGGTGCTTCACCTTGAAGACAAATTCTTATATTTGGAGTTTCTGTTAATATGAAAACTGAGAGCGATTCAGCGTTTGACGTCCTACTAAGAGAACAGTTTCTTTACAAGATACATTAACACTTTTATTACTACAATGGGCCAAATATGTATTTTCTAAGCACTACAAGTTTCATCAAATTATTAAACCAAGTAAAATTGTGTGTATATTTTCATACTGTAATGCATAACTACAATAACTATAACAATTAAAACATTAGTTAGAATGTATATCAATGATAATGGTATGTTCAGCACCAGTTCATAAATATTTGTCAACCAATGCACTTAACATTTTGTTCAACCTCCACAAAATCTAGGTACATACAGGTTTGAAGACTAATATCTCCTTGCCACACGTCTTATAACGTTTCCCTCCCATTTTTCTCTATAACAGGATAGAGCTGAATGAAAGGGGCGGGGGAGAAGAATAAAAACCGGCAGCATAATGGTATTAGATTTACTGATGTGTAATAGCATTCCTGGCGACGAATTTTCGGCACACCAGTGGCACTTACATAATCCTGGCGATTAGCGTGTTAAAGGGAATCGGTCGTTTTCAATTTTTTAAAAAAGTGCTTACATAACAGCATGATCTTCTGAATCTTTTGATATAGCATATATAAAATGTTATTACAAAGCGCTTTGGGATACCTGGATTTAAATCGCTGCACTCCATGTTGAAATGCAGGCCCACTCCAGCTCACGATAGACTTCCATTTGTGAAACATATTTTTCTGTATTGGGCAAATTTATTTTTTGTTTCCGGTAGACAACACTTACTATTGTGTTGCACAGGACACATTATTGATATTGCTCATTAGTGTATGTGTAGCTGGTACACAAAAGTCATTTTTATCAAATGCTGTTTGTTTTTGAGGTCTGAGAGAGTAAAATGATAGACGAAATATGGAAAGACATAGCTCATTCAATACTAGGTTAAAATTTAGAGTTAACTAATTTAAGAAGTTAAACACCATTTCATCTTCACCTAAACTACAATCAGTGCAAATTCAAGTGCATAAAGAAAAGTATTCTGCTCAGTATACTTAAAGGTTAATGTGGTTATTCATTAAGGGAAGGATGTAAAATATCTACTGCTAGTGGTAATAGTAGTAGTGGTGGTAGTAGTAGTGGTAGTAGTGGTAGTGGTAGTTGTAGTGGTAGTGGTAGTAGTAGTAGTGGCAGTGGTAGTAGTAGTGGTAGTAGTGGTAGTGGTGGTGGTGGTAGTGGTAGTAGTGGTAGTGGTAGTGGTGGTGGTAGTGGTAGTGGAAGTGGTAGTAGTAGTGGTAGTGGTGGTGGTAGCAGTGGTAGTGGTGGTAGTGGTAGTAGTGGTAGTAGTGGTAGTGGTAGTGGTGGTAGTGGTAGTGGTGGTAGTGGTAGTAGTGGTAGTAGTAGCAGTAGTAGTAGTAGTAGTAGTGGTAGTAGTGGTAGTGGTGGTGGTAGTGGTGGTAGTGGTAGTAGTGGTAGTGGTAGTAGTGGTAGTGGTGGTAGTACTGGTAGTGGTAGTGGTGGTAGTAGTGGTAGTGGCAGTGGTAGTAGTAGTGGTAGTAGTAGTGGTAGTGGTGGTAGTAGTGGTAGTGGTAGTAGTGGTGGTAGTGGTAGTAGTGGTGGTAGTGGTAGTGGTTGTAATGGTAGTAGTGGTAGTGGTGGTAGTGGTAATAGTGGTAGTGGTAGTAGTGGTAGTAGTAGTAGTAGGAGTAGTAGTAGTAGTACTTTTATTAATCTCTGCATCAGTACAAGACATTGGATACGTCAATATGGCAAGGCTGTTTATGATATTTTCATTTCCCCAAATTAGGAAATTTTCAAACATGTTAAAATAGGTTGGCTTTAGTTGATTAGGGAAACCACTAATGAATACTAAATATAAGACAGCTCCTAACATGCAACTCTTCAGAACCTTTAATTAATTGCGTGCTTGAGTAATGATTAGCTATTATGCTTTGTTCAATAGTTGTGACTTCAATGATTTGTGTGCACTTTTTAAGTAAGTTTAATACCATTTTCATGTAAATACATTTTATCCCATATTAGTCCAAATTTTGCTGTAGGATTTTGTGTTTTATTAAATCCAATTAAACACCATTTCAGTCATTATCATTATGAATGGCTTCCAGAATTTTATCCATGTACTGAACAATTGTGGATATAATTAATTCTTTGTTGAATGAATTACATTGTGTTTCCTGCCTAAATCAAAGTCTTCTGTGTTCACTGTCATATTCCAATACAGTAGTCAACTCTTCAGGTTGGCAGTCATGTCTAAAAACAAGTACAAGGCAGGACAAGACATTGTGTTTTCCCATCAATAAGTCTAATTATTTTAGTCTAGCTTTCGAACAGAGCCAGTAGAACTGACACTAGCTGCTAATTTTGTACTTTGTCTCTACCACTCATTTTGGAAATTGGCTTTACTTTTATAATTTTTAATGTATCAGGAAGTTATGTTTAAAAAGATTTATTAATAAAATTACAGAGTGTTTGCATAAAACACTGTTTACTTTCTATAAATAATGTAATTGATGTCTGATCATGCCCAACTACTGTTTTGTTTCTTAGCAACATCACAATGTATTTTATTTCCATCTCTGTCAGTGTTTAGAATAGAGATTTCCTTACTCATATTTTATTCATCCTTAACTAACTGCTTAACCACTTCACTATAGTATTTTTGAAATACACTAACAATAACTTGAGGGACTCAGGTACTAGTCTATTTAGCAATTCTGTAGAACTGTTACTGGATTCATTACTTTGACATAAATACCTTTTAACTATAATCCACCTAGGGTTTTGTTTATTTATGAATTCATGCTGAATTCCGTATTGCTCAGCTCTTTTTCCAACTTATCACCATATATATTCCCTTATATTTCTAATAATACCATTCTAAATCCTGATTAGATCTCCGTTTTCTCAAGCAATTCAATAACCATAACCTCTATTCAGATTTTATTGCACCCATTTATTTTCTTGCATCCCTAACTCTGGATACTTTATTAGCATTAAATATCCATATGATCTTTCAATATAGCTATGAAGAATTCACATATTTCATTGACCACATCTATCTCATGAAGTTAGTGCCAATCTTGTTTCAAATCTGACTTTTATATCTGCTAAAATATAAATCAGTTATAATTCTACTAGATTATCTCAGTGCAGGCTGTCTGATGTTCCTACCAAATATTACATAATCACTTAAGGTAGTTACTATTGCACAGTGATCTGAAAATCCTGTATTGGTAACCTTCACTACAATATTAAGTAACACATTTGGTATTAATACTTGATCCAGAATTGTTGCTGAATGAATTCTTACTTTGGTTTACTTGCAATAGGCTGCAAACTGCACAATTTCTGTAAATCTGATATTCTACTATCTAATTTCCTACCAAAATCAGAGTTAAGGTCGCCAGTTATAACAATTGTTTTGCTTGCTTGAATTTCCTCTACTATTGTTTTTAGACTTCGCAGAAAGTAATTATCATCTCCAGTGTGTGATCAATATATATAAACTAAAACATGCTTATATAAAGCTAATTCTATTATGCTAACCTCAAAATTTAATTCCATATTTAGGTAACCAAACTTCTGACTTTGTTTTGTTTTTCTGCATGTATGTATGCATATACTGCTAAAGTTATTTCCAACTACAGCTGGCAATTAGGTTAAATCCTTTGCTTTAACAGAGTGCAGTTCTTGTTCCCTTAACTAATGTTCACAAAACAAATTACCTGAAATTTGTTAAAAAATTAATCATCAGATACTTCCATTTATATTGGATTAAAATAGTAACCTGAAACAACATTTAAATAGCAAATAAGGACATACAGGCCATTGGGTGAGCTTGGCCATATATTTCTCCACTCTCTTTCTAAGCAGATGAAATGTAGCATATACCTCATTACCCAAAGGTAAATTTTGATCTCATCTGGACATTATTCTCCTAACCTTATAGTGTTACAGGGATGGTGATAGAGCAGCTGTCTTAGAGCCCTCAATGCGAAGCCTCCTGTATGTACCTACTAACACACATAGAGAGGTCCTACTTCCACTCTTTGAGCTGTTGTGATAATTACATGATCTCATCAACTCTTCATTGCAGTTTTCACTTGTTTTGCTGTAAAATGTACCCTGACACACTGGATCCCTGGTGGAACCTTGCTAACTAGTCTCTCAAAATATTGATAGAAAATTTCTATTGAAATTTCACTCTCTCTTAATTGTTTAATTGATTTCAGGATTATGGGGAGATGTACCACATTCAATCTAAATATAAATTTAGAGGTAACCAACACAAGAAGCTAAAAAACAGTAGAAGAAGGTACATCCTTACCTAAGCCACAGAGTGTGACCAAAACAGTGTAGGGTAAATTCCTATGTCCTCCAATGTTGACAATACTTATTCAACTTTCGCCAACTAAAGCTGGTGTCTGTTAAGCATTATATTATTTTGCTAGTTGTGATATCATCACAATATCATTATCAGGAATAAATACAGCAATAAAAAATTTTATTTTAAAATTTTATAATCATATGTATTGCCATCTTATTTTCATAATGCATTTGATACCATATGGCCAATATAAACATGCATAAATATTGTAATAATTAATAACCATTGATATATCAACTTCTGTTTCTGTAGATCTCTCTCAATATTGAGTCTGCTTTGTTTATGTAAGTGATTTTCTAAATTGGGAAGATAGGTGTACCTTATGACTTTATGGTTACCAGTGACCACTTCTGACAGGAGCTGAATATGCACATGAACATTCTTTGTCACCTGTTGTGTCTGAAAGAGCAAAGCCAACTTACAGAAAGCTTCCAGATGACGAAATATTGAAAAAGTATAAGGTGAATCTCAAAACCAGAAAGAATTTTGAACCACTGCATCTGGCAAACAGTGCCAAAATGTATTTGTTGGAATAAAACTGTTGAAATTGTTGTTCCTGACTTTGTAATGTCATTCAATGATGGGTGCTACGAGAGAATCCATTTAATGAAGGTAGTGGATTTTGAAGCAGGAGGGAAGACAGAGAATGCTCTGGGAGCATTATTCCTAGACCATGTTGCTATGGCAGATAAAGATATGCAGGAGATTTTAAAAGAGGCCAGAATGAAAAGAAGAGGGCCAAAAGAAGGGGGCGAAAATGTAAGAAAAAGAGGAAGACCAATAGAGAGATAGTAATGGTACTGAAGGTTTGTAAAGCTGAAAAGCCAACATTAAAGGAGAATGTCATTTTCTTTTCATTCTCTTGAAAAAATCATATTTCTCATTCTCGTTTACCATTTGCTATGAATGGTTTCGTGAGAGCAGCTGAAATCATGAAGCACTCCGGAGTATTACATGTAAAATGTATGATGAACCTCTCTATAAGCAGGGTTATTGAAGTACTTAAATATCAGATATCTGAAATAATTCTTAATATAGAATGCAGTTTGAATAGTTACAAATAAAAAGTGTTGCTAACAGTGGAGCTGATTTCAAGTATACACACTAAAATTGAGTCATACCTTTTATGCACGTCCGTTTAAAAAATCATGAACCTTTTGAGACTGTTGCAGTTTCATCATCAGCTAATTAGCGACTCATCACAGTGGTTGTTATCTGGATCTCTTGTAATTGATTCCTCTCTTGGAAGATTTTTTACATAAGTTCAGTAGACCACTCACTGATAGCACATCATAACTTAGAATATGTGGGAATTTTTTTTATAATAAAATTCTTTTCCCATGTTGTAAGTTCAAGTTTTGTTGACAATGGTTTTAGTAGTTAGTTCTCCTCTCCAATGTGGTGGTTATCGCTCCAGAAATGATAAGCAACTGTCAAGTTTTCTGTTTGTTTATATTTTATGTTCCTACAGTGTGGATTGATGTATGAGGCCTGGCTGCTATGCGTGGACACCATCATTGTCTGCAAAACCTTTGAGGAACATCTGACAACCTGAGCAAGGGGTTCCAGAGACTGCAGGCGACCAACCTGAAGCTGAACGCGAAGAAGTGAGAACTCTTCTGCAAGGAAGTCAACTACTTGGATCACATAGTCTACCAACCATAGTGGCCACAGACCCGGAGAAGACTCAGGTCGTTATAGATTGGCCTCGCTCAAAAGATAAGCGTGAGTTGCGCAGTTTCCTGCCGCTGTGCAGTTATTACCGCCGCTTCATAAGGGGCTTCTCCAACATCACCAAACCTCTCAGCCACCTGACAGAAGAACGTCGGCCTTAAGTGTCAACGGAGGACGCTGAAGATTCCCACAACCAGGGGGCGCCTTCATTGTGGACACCGACGCCACCGACCATTACATTGGAGACGTCCTATCCCAAGTCCAGGACGGCCACGACCGTGTGATAGCTTACTACAGCAAGACGCTCTCTAAGACAGACAGGAACTACTGTGTGACCTGGCGAGAGTTACTGGTGGTGGCAAAGACCTTGGAGCACTTCCACAAGTACCTGTACGGTCAACTATTCCACCTGAGGACTGACCACCATCCGCCCTAGCTTGGCTACTCAGCTTTAGTAACCTGGAAAGCCAGACATCCCGTTGGGTCCAGAGGCTGCAGAAGTACGACTTCACCTCCGAACATCGTAGAGGAAGAGCCACGCCACGCAGACGCCATTATGTCCCGAAGACCCTGTCCAGAAGGGTGCTATCACTGCGGACGGTTGGGAAAGCGCAGGCCTGAGGAAGGCGCAGCTGACGGACGCCTACTTGTGACCACTCTTGAGGGAATTGGAGGCAGGGGACGAGACCGACCTGGGAGGACATCGCACCCTGAAGAGCTGTGTATAAGTCGTGCTAATCTCAATGGTACTCGCTGAAGGTCTAAAGGGGCGCGTTGTTCCGGGTATGGGAATCACTGGATGTGTGTGTGTAGTGTTAACGCCCGCTTTTACTACATACGGCACCGCAGGCGGTGGCACAGATGATACATGAGATGAAGATGGAGTACCGGTGGAATGAGATGGCGGGGGAAACCGGAGGTCCCGCAGAAACCCGCCCCAGTGCCGTGTTGTCCACCACAGATCTCCCTTTATGGTCGCCTGGGATGGAACCGGGCCGGCTTGGGTGAAGCCAAGCGGTCTAACCACTGAGCCCACGTCGCGGCTCACTGATGGAAGACACACACACACACACACACACATACACACACACACACACAGGAAGAGAGAGAGAGAGAGAGATAGAGAGAGAGAGAGAGAAGAGAGAGAGAGAGAGAGAGAGAGAGAGAGAGAGAGAGAGAGAGAGAGAGAGAGAGAGAGAGAGAGAGAGGAGAGAGAGAGAGAGAGAGAGAGAGAGAGAGAGAGAGAGAGAGAGAGAGAGAGAGAGAGAGAGAGAGAGAGAGAGAGAGAGAGAGAGAGAGAGAGAGAGAGAGAGAGAGAGAGAGAGCAGTGGCTACTTCCCCGGACTAAGGTCCCGGAAGTCTTGGAAGAAGTGCACGCCGGTACTTCAGGAGGACACCTGGGAGCAAACAAAGGATGGACAAACTCTGAAAGCGTTACTACTGGCTGAGGCTACGAGCAAGCGCTGAGAGATGGTGGCTGTTAATGTCACGTGTGCGCAAGGATTCGCGGGCCCCAAACTAGGAGTCGGGGTCGCCATTCAGCAGTACAAAACGTCGGAGCGCCTTTTGAACGCATCGATGTCGACATAGCTGGAACATTCTAGTGTCCGACCCAAGGCAATAAGTACCTGATGGTAGCCTTGGGACTACTTCACCAATTGGCCGGTGGTGTATGCCATCCAGAACCATACGGCGAAGACAATCACAGACTGCCTCGTGGAGCAACTGTTCTGCCGTTTTGGAGTGCAGTTGAGTTCCACAGCGCTAGCCAGCCAATCAGCGAGACTGGAAGTGGAGGTGGGCTAACCGCTCGTCAATACACGACACCACTGGGATAACACCGGCAAGCTTAAAGTTCGGCTGAGAGCTACGCCTCCCTTGTTATCTTGCTTTTGGGAGCCCCCCCCCCTCCCGGAAGCAAAACAGCCAGCAACCGAGTATATGGAGACATCGTGGACCATCTTCACGAGATGCATGAAATGGCTCGTCAGAACATCCAGATGGCGAGCTGCCGCTTGGAGACCCGGTTCGACCGGCAAGCTAACAGTCAAGGTTTGCAGCAAAGTAACCTGGTCTGTTTGTGCCGCCCTACCGGACCAAGGACGCCGCCCGAATTTCAACAACCGTGTCAAAGACCGTATCGTGTGGTAAAGAGAATTAACGACGTGGTCTACTCCATCCAGAAGATGCTTCGAGGAAAGATGTGGTGGTACACCTGGATCGTCTGACCATTTCTTAGACTATTTTTGCAGAGACAGAAGGCATTGTATGTTGCTGTGATGTGAATGGCCAGTTTCAGGCCTTAGGACATAAATATAATCAGGCTGACTGGCGCTTGTTTATTGACTCATCAAAACGTAGTCTTAAGGTAGTGCTCCTCCCTATATGCAATGTCTGTTCGTCTGTTCGTGTAGTCTGTTCTACAAATACAAAGGGGACATATGAGTTATGCGTAATATACTAAATTAATTGAATACACTACATTCAAGTGAAACATTTGTGGCAATTTGAAAGTCACTGGAATATTAACAGGCATGCAAATAGGATGCATTAAATTTTGCAGATTCCTATGCGAATGGGATAGCCATGACCGAAAAAATCACTACGCCCATAAACATGGCCTCCAAGAAAAAGCTTCATTCCTGGCACCAAAAATCTTGCACATGAACCACTTGTGAATACACAACGTGTCTTTCTTCCACCACTGCAGGTTATACTCGGTAAAACTTTTTGTAAAAGCCTGGACAGAGGAGTGGCTTCCTTGCATCTCAGGAACAAATTCAAGAAATTAAGTAAGGAAAAGGCAGGATAAGGGGTTTTTATTGATCCCAAATTAAAGCAGCCATTCATGACAAAGGGTTTGAAAATAAACTGTCAAGAGGGAGAAAAGGCAACCTGGTTGGCATTTAAATCAATGTGCTCACGTTTCCTTGGAAATGAGAAAGCTGAAAACTATGGAGATCTTGTCAGTGACATTGTAGATGTTTTCATGCAATATGCCATTAAAAAACTACACTTTTTTGGAGTCACATCTTGACTACCTTCCTCAAAAACTTGGCGCACTAAGCGACAAGTATGGGGAAAAGTTCTACCCAGGACATTTCTACATTTCAAAAAACGTTTCAGTGGACAATGGAATGGAAGTATGCTAGCTGAGTATTGTCGGCCTATTGTCTGGTCAAAAACTTATTTTAGTGTATGTGTTATCTGTACTCAAACCGCGTTTCATTTCTCTGGAATCAATTTGTATAAATATCAAAAGTAGATCTCCTACATAAATAGTACGTGATGGAGTATTTGGTTTTCAGATATGAGTCAAGCACCTTTTGTTTATACAGAATCTCGCAGTTTCATCTAAAGGACAGAAACAAAGTTCAAATTTGTTGTGCAGTGTTATTTAATTGATAATTCTCTTTTGAGACCATAGCTCAGTCTATGAGTACCAAATAAATGAGAAGTGATATCCATTTATTTCAAATCAGTTTTAAGCAAAAATCCTTTTAAAGACTGTTTTACAAAATCTTCATGTTTCATTTACAGTCATCCTTTGTGTATTTTATACTAATATCATCCGGACATTAGTATGGATACACTTCTCCATTTTTTCAAAGATAGTCTTCGTATCCTGAGCAATAAGGTATGTGTTACTCAATAATAAAGAATATATATATATATATATATATATATATATATATATATATATATTGGTGCATTTATTTTGCAAACATTAATATAAATACTATAAATATTTTTGTTCCATTTTTGAGGTCAAGTAATGATATGACATGAAATTAGTAATGTTTAACGTCTGCTTTTACCACTTGCGGCACCGCAAGTGATAACAATGATGATACATGAGATGAAGATGCAGCACCGGTGGAATGAGATGGCGGGGGGAAATCGGAGAGCCTGGAGAAACCCCAACCCAATGCCATGTTGTCCACCACAAATCTCACTTATCGGTAGCCTGGGATTGAACCTGGACCTCCTGGGTGAAGGCCAAGTGGTCTAACCACTCAGCCACGGAGCGCACTAAAATAATGATAGTTGAATGTTTTAACTCACCGACGAAAGTGCAGACAAATAATGAAGATATAATAAGAACTAAATAATTCAGTGCCATAGCCAAGATATAAACCATAAATATTCTGCTGTACTTGCCTGCTCCAGTGACTGAGTTTCCTTGTTTACGTGCCCGTATGCCATTGATTTTTCAAATTACTTGTATTTTCCCAGTACACCATGGGAAAATGTCAAATTAAGATCAGGCACTTCAATGGTTAGTTACAATTTATAAGTACCTAAGACCCGGGTTATAAGGTTTTTATTATTTATCACAAGGTCAAATCAATGATAATTGTTCTAACACTGACAAAATGTCTGTAGGTAAACTATAAAGTAGAATCAGAATTGAACGTTACATTGCCATAGTCAGGATTTGAACATAGATGGTCCACTGTATTCACAACTGTTCTAATCACCATGTTCCATGGCAACATGCTGATATGACATTAAATTCCCCAACTAACTTGCATTTTCCTAGATTACTGGATTACTCACATGTGCTGCTCACCTTCATAAAATTGGTATCCTAACTCCCCAAATTATGTATTGTGCCAGGACGTAAACTCTATAGCTCATCAGCTCTCAAGATGTTAACCTCTGGATCACTAACGGAACTATACTGGGAAACAATAAATAAAATAGAATATATCCAAGCAAAATGGCATTAGACCACTACTATGACTAACTACTTCCATTTTCCTGTTGTACCTCGAGGAAGTTTCAAATCAAGATCATATATTGCAACAGCGACTTATAGTTAAGAAGTACTTAAAGTCACAGGCTTGAAGGATTTTTAAATATAAACCACTTATTACAATAAATATGTTAATAGTAGACCAATGATTTACACTTCAGCAATGTTTTACATCTGCAGAAATTGTGTCCACACGTGTTTTAAGAACTAAAGTACTAATGATATTTGGTAATGTTGTAATGAAAAAAAGTCTTATTATGTGTTTCGAATGGGAAGGTGTTTATCCTTGAGCGTTACTAGGTGAGCAACCATTCGGGGTCCTGCGGTGTTGTCGTATTGACATTCCCGCTAAGTGGTGTGTGACGAGCGCCAACCTAATCAATCTGTATGAAATATATTCGCGCTAAGACAAAAAATTCAGATTTTACCGAAACCGATCCATGTGGAAGGTAGGGAGCAATGTATCTAACATAACTATTAAAACAGCATAATTTTAGCTCAAAAGTTTTTCTAATACAATATATAAACCAATTTTACCTCTATTATAACAATAAATCCCGACGTAAGCACAGTGTGAATATCATTATTGTTTGGCATGTATGCGTGTACGTATATCTGTAATTACTCAGAACTGTAAACATAAATGCTTCACATGACGTGATAAAAGAATTGCTTTGAGTAAGCTAATCTAGCGAGAGGAAACAATAAATTTTCTGCTGCTCTGGCAGAACGTGGTCTGGCCACATATTTGTTTATGAATGGTTTGTAATCTCTATTTACTTTAGAGAGTTTAAAGTGGTTGGTGTGTATGTACATATATACCTTTAGTTACTCAGAACTAAAATTTAAACTACTGACAAAACGGGATAAAAGAATTAGTGTGAATAAGTCAAGGTGTTAAATTTGAGAAAGAGGAAAACACTGCATTTCCTGTTAGCCTGTGGAATGCTGTATTCTTGTGCTTATGAATGAATGCTGGATAAGAAATGTTCATTTACTCTGAGAGTTCAGATCAATATCATCAGTTGTTTTTCACACAACAGTAGAGTAAGAGTTAAATAGTGCAATGGCTTCTTGCGGTGAATTTAGTGGCGAGTCAAAAAGGCAGGTATTGCGAAGTCAGGCTCGAAGTATTATTTTTAAGGTGTACACGTTCTTCAAAAAAATTTCGGAGACAGAAACTAAAAATGAGTTATTGCAAAGAATTCTTCCGTTTTAAAAACACGGAAAAAGTGTATGAGCTGGATAAACTTACAATTGAAACGGGACACGAGGTAATACGCCTTCCACCTTACCACTGCCAATATAATCCAATTGAGTAGCTGTGGGCTCAAATAAAAAGAGGGATTGCAAACAGAAATAATACTTTTAACCTGACGGACGTTGAACGATTTGTTCACGAAGAAATTGACAAGGCAACACAACAGGACTGGAAAACTGCGTGAGGCATGCACAAAACCTTCAAGAAGACGATTGTAAGAAAGAAATAGCACGTGACGAGATTTTGGAGCCTATAATCATAAATTGGTAAGACTCAGACGATGAAGACAGTGACAATGACGAATTGTCTCTTAACGGAAGTGACATCGGCAGAGATATGGATGAGCCACTGGCAGTTCCATGGATTAGAAAAACATGTAATTCATAAAACTATAATTATAGTTATAGTATTTTTAAAACATACATAGTTTGCGATAATGCTTTTCCACTTTTAATTTTGGCAACTGCATCATTGTAAAAAATGTGGTAAAAATATAATTTGCTTACCCTTACGTATGCGCCAAGCAGACCTGCATGTTGTATGAGTGCGAGAGAGAGAGAGAGAGAGAGAGAGAGAGAGAGAGGAGAGAGAGAGAGAGGAGAGAGAGAGATGAGAGAGAGAGAGAGAGAGAGAGAGAGAGAGAGAGAGAGAGAGAGAGAGGGGGGGGGGGGGAAATAAAAGGAGTGGGGTAACTGCTTGTGATACGGCATCTGATTAGCTGGACTCCAAAACTCTTCCCAGTTGAAACACATAATAGTCTATGTAGCCTTTATTAGCATTAAGCAATATTTTACAAAAATGACATTGTATTTCTCCTGTCTTACTACATTGAGTACTCAGCTGGCTAATTCTTGATTGCTCTGCTATTGCCGCTGAGTTAACCTGCTACGATATTCTTCACCTTATTTGAAGGAATGATTTATTTTGTGTCTTTTCTAAACTTTATATATACTATACACATTTTATTACACATAATAAGAGTTGCTTATATCTGTTCCTTTTACGCTTATATTTAACGTTCTGATTTATAGCTGTATGGCCGCGCCATGGCTGAGCGATTGGACCGCTTGGCTCTCACCAAGGCGGCCCGGGTTCGATCCCAGTTGACCGCAAAATGGGATTTGCGGTGGACAACATGGCACTGGGTGGGTTTCCTCCGGGTCCTTCGGTTTCCCCTACTATCTTTCCACCAATTGCTCCATTAATCATTCATCTCAGGCGTTGGACCAACCCCTCAAACTTGATTTCATATCAGGCCAGATGCTTTGGCTCCCTCACTCTGAGGGAACCCAAGCGCCTCCTAAGATCAGCATTGGCGAGATCGGGGGAAAAAATTATATTCGTTATTTTTGTTTGCTTTTTTTACATAATTTTACTCTCTTTCTGTATTTTCTGCACTTTTTATTCAGATGTCCTTCAACCATGTTAATCTTATTTTCTTAAATACTTTTCTGCTTTCTTTAACTATTCTTATAGCCCTAACCTTGAGTTAAAAGTCCTCCCAACTTTAAGCTCTATTGGAAAATGTTTCCATTTCTGCAGTCCTTTCTCAGTATCCTTGAATTCCAGAATCTAATGCTAATTACATCACAATTTACTACATTTAATGCATCTTTGCCCCTTTTCCTAGATCTTAGGACACTACAATGAATTATGTCTCATTGCCCATGCATATCCTATTGTTACAAACCTCAATGTATTTTTCTCTCCCCCATTCCATTTATAAATGTCTCTTATCTAATAATGACAACTTTTCATAAACAGTGCTTGCAATTTATTCCTTTCCAGCATTCTTGATTCTCATGCCAAGTTCTTTCCAGACACCGTTAATTTATTGTTTCTTCTTGTACGTTTCCAACATTCCTATTTCTTCTAATGTTATCGGTATGTTATTCATCGAAATTACTTCCCCCCACTTTCTCCTTTATAACCAGGCAATGCTTTAGTTTACCTGTATATATTTCCCCTAATAGGCTATTTTCAAGCAGCATTTGACTGCTGTTTCTATTATTTTACATTCTACTCACATTCTACCTTCTTCTTTTTGTATTACTTCTTTTGGCGAGCTTCTTCATAATCCTAGTGTAATTCTGCAAGGGTTAAGTGTATTGCATCTAATTTTCCAGCTTTCTTCCAGTCCCCATATTTCTGCTGCATATAGCATCCTTGCTTCTACTACCATGCTGTAAGTTCTTTCTAGTTAAATAATTTGCAATTCTGTCATTTTGCTGATATATGCTCTGATTAGGGGTATATACTTTCTTTTCAAACTTTTGTAATACTTTTTTCTTCTCTTCACTCTAATAGGCCCTGCTACTTAAGCCATTTTCCCCACTATTTCCAGCTTCGTTCCTTTCCAATACCATTTTTATACTTATTCGGTTTTTATCCTCTTTTACAGATCAAGATTTTCAATTTCCATATATTTTCAGCCCCCAACCTTTACAAAATTTATAATTGCATCCACAGCTTTGCTTAGCTCCATAACCTAAATAGATCCTGTTACAAGGTCAGTAGTGTATAAAAGGGGACATAAGCACAATAGAATATCTAATTTGCATATAAATTGCTAAGGGGTGGGGTGGGAGACATGTTGTAACATGTCTGGAATGTGACCACGCCCCCTCAATTAATCAGCCACCCCCTAAGCTGTCATGTGTAAAAGTGCAGGTGTGTTTCTTTGTAACATTTTTCTTATAATTAATGGGTCATAAATAATTCGATGATTGTTAAGTCCTTTGATGTAGATATGATGCCGACCAGATGTCACCGAGCACTGGCGTCAATGAACTAAAGAATGTCTTTCTCCCCTACTTTAGGGTTTATGTCGGTTGGTACATGTTTGAGATGAAAATGATTATTTAAAACCCTTATGTGTGTCAGAAGTAAAACCAGAAAGCGTTCCCCAGAGTTTTATGGAGTTATCAATTATCTTTCATACAGGTGAATGCCAACACTACCGACAAAGGAAAGCCTTTTGGAAATAGGAATTCATGTTTTACGTCAAGAGCGAATTGCAGCCGACTTCCTGGCACCATCGAAAGAATGAGGGTTTATGCAGGTTACATTCAAAATGTTAAATATTTCAACCCTCTGCTTTGTGTTTTCCATCGGTATTTCACATAAATTGTTTTCCAGGTAAGCATAGCGATCTCAGTTCATGTCATGGACATAGGTTACATGCAGGTTATTTAAAGTTATTTATTGTTAAACCCTGTGCGCAGGTCTTCTGAAAAAAATAACAAATGCCAGTGAACCCTTGTGGACATTGTTAATAATGCTCTCCAATAACTTTGCTTTTCTCGTGAAAAAAGAATACCTCCATTCAAATGACAATGGCCGAGGTGAACCCTATTGAGAGAGTCCCCTAATAATGAGGGTCCCTCTCTTCCGAAAAGAAATCGCCAAACTGTGGGTTGTAACACACATTAGCGTCACATAAGTTTACCCAACCCTCACAACTGGAGGAGCGCTGATGGTTCTCTGTCCTACCGGCTGTTAACCTTTTGTTATGATTATATCCATTTCAAGTAAATGCCTAATATATTTCTTTACTTGTTCATTTTCACAAGAAGTCCATAAGATTGTTTGTATGAGATCTTTTTATTTTAAACCAATTTCGTTAATAAGCTGGAAAACCGAGAATTTTAATATCTAGTGATAACTTTGCGTATATTCACGGATAAAGCTTATGACTACCTAGAGTGTGAGAGTAAACATATTCCTTTATTTGTGAAATTTTGGATAATGAAGATAGACACTCGCACACACTTGCTTATTTTTACTTTGTTTTTAATCACGTTACGAATGTTTTCTTCTCTCGTTTATTAAGATTACAACGTTGGCCTTCTTAGAACTGCTTATGACAAAAAACGATTTTTATTTTCTACATGAACTTAAAGATACAGAGTTTGAATTTAGGTGGAACACTTCATTTACGTATACATTATTCTTAATACCTGCTAATATTCTAAAGCATTTGCGGTAGCTTTTTTTCTGCTCTGTCTGCGAACTGATTTTCACGAGATAATTAGGTAGAGAATTACTTAATATATCAGACTCAAAAGTATATTCTGGAAGCGGTTGCTTCATACACACACACACACACACACACACACACACACACACTCATGTACAAGCAAGCACCAAGGAGAGGGAAAAAAGAGAGAGGGAGGGAGTGAGAGAGGAAACAAAAAAATTTTCGGAGAAGAGACCTTCAAATTCTGTGCAAAAGTGACACACAACCGTTTAACCTCGTATGTGGGCAGTGATGACCAACTGGGCGGAGTTAGTGAGAACGTCTCTTGACAATGACCTTACTGTGATTGGTTCAAAACAGTTTTTTTCCTTACAAAGTATTGACCAATAACATCAATCGTAGACAGGGTCATGGAAATTTACACTACGCATGCGCGTCATTTTTTATAAAATAATGCCACGCTTATGAAATTTCATATTTCAACACAGTGAGTAGATGTGTGTGTATTTACAACAGCCATCACCGAGTGTGTTTTTATCTACAACGAATTGAGTTCTACACTAAGCAATGGAAGGTATGTTTATAGCACTTTTTTATATTGTTTTTTAGGTTTACTTAACGTCCTTTGATATTTATTTTCTCTTCAAATAATTCATTTATTAATTATATATATATATTAAGATGAATAGATATTTACATCGGTTACATGTTTTCGAGATCATTCTTTCAGAGGTGTTAGAAAACAGCCTATCACACGAAATGCTTTTTATTGATATTTTTGAAATATTATCACTAGAGTTTTTAAATGTACAGAGAGTTTGAGCATGCTTTTTATTAATATCGTGATTATTTCTATATAGATAATACAACTTCAGAGCGACTCATAATATCAGTACTTTTCATTTAAAAACACATACTGAAGCGAACTACAACCGTATGTTTACTCATTCTTTCAAGTTCAGTCTACATGCATTCTGAAATATTCGCTCTAAGTTCAATCCGTCTTTCTTCTGTTATCATAACTTGATAATCTTGTTTTAACTGACTTGTGAATGTACTTAGAAAAAAGAATTAGTAAAAATAATTCTTGTATACTCAATTAAGTTATAGAATACTACAAATTTCAAGCTGAAAAAAGTATATATAATTTACAGGAAAGAAGAACACCAAATCTTTTAAACAAGAAAGAATATTAAAACGTTGGATTGCGTCACGCCTGAGTTTGACTGGACGTCGGCTGATAACATCGTCCGAGCCAACTGTACCAGGAAATTCAGAATCCAATGTGCGCAAGCCCCTTCAGGACGCTGAGGGGAGTGTTTGTGATACTGGGTGCATATGTGACAATTGTGCACACGAAGCTATGATGAAGGAGATATTTTCTGAAGTGGACAGTGAGTACATTTATTATTTTTTCCTTGACGTTATGTGTATACAACTTACATTGATTTCCTTTTTATATAACTTTCAATTAACTTTGGTCAAATTATACATATTAAATAAACAGATATGTAATAAACAAATATTATTTTATAGACCACAACTTTCATTTATTTTCTGTGTGAAGCATATTGTTAATATATACCTTTTCTTTTACAGAATCTGAAACACATCATGTGCCAGCCTACTTAGGTGATGGTTTAGAGGGATTGTGTATTTGCACAAACTGTACATACAGAACCCTAGTTATGCAGCTGCTAAACGGAACGAATGGTAATTAACACTTTATTCTTTTCAATAGATTCCCCTTCTTAACTGTTTCAGTATCTACATCGAAATCAAAACCATTTAAAAAAATAAATTTCAGAACACCATTTCAATTATTATTTGAAAGAAATCTCCATTATAGCTTTACCGAACTTTAAGTTAATTTCATGACATTTTATATATTTCTGATAGTTATATTACTTGTTTCTGTGTTTACAGAGTCTTTGTCGTTCGCTGAAGAGTCCTCCATTGGCACTACAGATCAAATGTGTTGCTGTGAGCATTGCAACTTCCAGACAATTCTCATTGATTTGCTTCAATCCTTTCAGGGTAAGTTTCCCTTTTTTGTAATATCAGAAGCAATCATTCCCCTTTTCTCTATACTGAATCGTGCTCAGAAAACATTTGATTACAATACGATTTTATTATTAGAATTATTATGATTATTATTATTGTTATTTTCAAAAATTTATATATGTATACGATTCGATAGTGTTCTAATTATTCGATAACATTTATTCCTAATGTATACATAAGTATAGCCTTTTAGTTTGCTGATAACATTTAATTCACAGATAAAATCAAATATATATTATCTTAAACCTAATTTTGTTCTATTTCTCTTGTTACAGTCTCTGAACCTCAGTCGCAGAGCCTAGGGTGCATTGCTGAGAACCGAGAAGAATCGACAGATGAATGCTGTCAGCTTTCGGATTCGATCATCTGTCAGGAACCATCATCTTCAAGCATACAGGCGGAGTCGGGTCCATCGGGTATTGGACAGCAAACCGGAAAGAACAACAACAAAAAACTAAAGGTAAGCCATACACAGTTAGAAAGTAAGGTTGTTGAATCTGCATTTAAAGGCAGAGTATTTAATACCAGAATTGACAACCTTCTAGAAATAGTTGACCCACGTGAATTTCTAGAAAAATGTCGCCATCTTGCATTGAAAGATATGGTTTCCTTGTTAAGCAGAAACCCGTCAGGCTTTAAAATTAACAGTTCATGTGAACTAACGTTTCTAATTCAAAAGCTTGACGAAGTGCACACGGAATCCATCTTTTTTAATAGCAAGACTAAGTTGGCGCTTCAATCTACTAATTTAGATACCTTATACACTTCTATGGTTAATGAAATCATTGAAAATATTTCAAATTTTGAAGGTAGAAGTAGTTCAAAATCTCTATTAGCAGTCCGGGCTCTTGTTTTTGGAGCTAGCTTTTATGATCCATTAAATGCGTCACGTTACATTCCGTTACCTGCTTCAATACAAAGAAAACATGCCGTCGTAAATGTTAAAAATAAAGATGAATACTGTTTTGCATGGTGTTTGCTTGCTGCAAAGTATCCCGTAAATAGAAATCCGAACAGAGTGAACAAATACCCTATAGAACAGTTATTTACAGCTTTTAATTACGACGGTATTGAATTCCCTGTTAGTCTCCATGATGTTCAGAAGTTTGAAAACCAAAACGAAGACACTTCGGTATCGGTATTTGGCCTTGACAGTAAAAATTCTGTTATCCCCATATATCAAGCCAGAAAGCAGAAAACCTTGAATGTTAACCTTCTTAGAATAGAAGAAAATAACAATGCGCACTACTGTCTAATAACTGATATTTCAAGATTAACAAGAAGACAAATAACTAAGCACCGTACCAAACACTGGATATGTGAGCCATGCATGAAGCATTTTAGCAACATGGATACATTTAGAAAACATCAGTTAAAGTGTCTGCAGTGTCAAGTCCTTAAAATGCCGAAACAGGGTGAAGTTATTCAATTTTCATCCTTTTCAAAGGGTGTTCCTGTATCATTTGTTATTTATGCTGATATTGAGAGTGTGCTAGCCAAAGTTCAGTCCACTGAACCGTTTTCTAATCAGAGCTGGACTCGGGCTATCCAACATCATGAAGCAGTATCGATATCGCTTAAGCTGGTTTGTCGTCATGATGAATCATTATCGAGATTCAAGCTTTTTAGAGGTCCTGAAGCAATCAAGGAGTTCTTCATTGAGCTTAGGTCCATTGCAGATATGGTTATTACAGAGTATAAGCGCAATGAGGAAATGATCATGACTACCCAGGATAAAGCTGATTTCGATAATGCTCGCCATTGTCACATATGTAAGAAGGAGTTTGAAATGGGAGAGGTCCGGGTTCGTGATCACTGTCATATGACAGGAGTATTCCTTGGAGCTGCTCATAATGTATGCAATTTAAATAGACAGGCACCTAATTTTATACCTATATTTTTCATTGTCTCGGCAATTATGACAGTCATTTCCTGATGCAACACTTGACGTATGATGATCAACCGATTTCATGTATTTCAAATTCATCTGAGCGATATATTTCGTTTAGCAAAAAGTACAGGAACATATACTTTAGGTTTCTAGATAGCTATAAGTTCTTGAATGATAAGCTATCTAACCTTGCAAGTATGTTAAGTGAGGATGAATTCAAGATAACTAACTCAGAGTACTCTAATCCAGAGCAAAGGGCACTGGTAAGAGAAAAGGCGATATTTCCTTATAGTTATTGTGATAATATTTCAAAATTTAATGAAACACAGTTACCTCCAATAAACGAATTCGATAACATAACCCAAAAAGAATATGATCACGCTATCAAGGTCTGGAGTGTTTTTCAAATTAAGAATTTAGGAGACTACAGTGACCTGTATTTGAAGACGGATACGTTACTCTTGGCCGATATAATAGAGAAGTTCAGGGATCTCTCGCTTGAAGTGTATAATTTGGACCCATGCTGGTATTACACATTACCTGGTCTTGCATTTGATGCAATGCTAAAGGTAACTAAGGTTAAGCTAGAACTTATACATGAACAGGAAATGTTGGAATTCTTCGATTCCGGAATCAGGGGTGGAATGTGCTCTGTTTCTAAACGGTATGGTAAAGCCAATAACAAATACATGGAAAATTATGATATGTCACAACCAGACAACTATTTATTTTACATAGATTTAAATAACTTATATGGAAAAGGAATGGGAAATTTCTTACCGTTTAGGAACTTAAGATGGGTGCCACAAGAAGAGATCGAAGCAATAGATTTCACAACAATTTCCCCTGATTCCGAGGTTGGATATGTGCTTGAAGTGGACCTTGAATACCCTGAGCATCTCCACGATGAGCACAATAATCTTCCTCTCTGTCCAAAAAGTGAGATACCACCACAGGGCCAATACAAGAAACTGCTGTCAACATTACACGACAAAGAGAAGTACACCTTGCACTACAGAAACTTGCAGCAGTGCACTGATCTAGGTCTCATCCTGAAAAAATACATAGAGTTGTGGCATATGAACAGTCTGATTGGCTGAAGCCCTACATTAATTTAAATACAGAGAGACGAGCAAGGGAAACTTCCAAATTTGGACAGAATTTATGGAAACTTATGAACAACTCTGTATATGGTAAATTTATAGAAAATGTTAGGAAATATAAAGAATTTAAAATAGTCACGAACTGGGGTCGGTGTAAGGAACTGACTGCGCGACCATCATATGTTCGAAGTATTATCTTCACAGAAAATCTTGTAGGAATAGAACTTACCAGAGAGGAAGTATTCATGAACAAACCCATATATATTGGTCAAGCCATCCTTGATATTTCAAAACATATCATGTACAGCTTCTATTATGATATTATGAAGCCCAGACTCAGAGACTTATCATTAAATTACATGGACACTGACTCATTCATATTTGAAACTTCGACTGACCTTTATATGTTCATAAAAGAAAATCAACAATATTTTGACACATCAAACTACGATAACAACAATAGATTTGGTATTATCCCTCAAAATAGAAAAGTTATCGGACTGTTTAAGGATGAGCTTGCTGGAAGACCTATGTTAGAATATGTGGGATTGAGGTCCAAGTTATATGCATTCAGGTATGAGAACCAAACTGTCATGATAGCAAAGGGCATTAACAGAACCGGAATGCAGAACATAAATTTTGAACACTATTTCGAATGCTTAAATAACATTAGAAAACAAATATTTGTAAAACAGACAACGTTTCGGAGCTTTAAACATAAAGTCTCAACCATAGAGATGAATAAGGTCGCACTCTGTGGAAGTGACGACAAGAGAAAATTAGTAGAAGGTTCCGACCAGACATTAGCGTGGGGTCACTATTCGCTGAGTATGGCTGACACTTAGGTTTTTTTTCTTTTCAATTCTTTTAAATACTGTATATATTAAAAGTTGCTTCAGGTAGCTGATGTACATGTAAAGAAAAATGTTCTAGTTAACTCTTGTATATATTTAAGTTGTTTCGGGAAACTGATGTACCGGTATATGTAAAGGAAAAGAGATGGTATATTGAAGAAATAAAAACACATGTTTTGAAATATATTGCTCTTCTTTTATTTCAATAATAGTTTTTACAACAAATCCTTTCTGTCAATCCACTGGCTATTAGGGAATCCATACCACTTCACTAAGATTTTGTTTCCTTGGCGCCTCAGAATCTTTTCAACCAAATAAGTGTTAGGAAATAATGTAGAGTGAAGTTCATGGCCGTAGAAGGCTCTCTTTATTTCCTCACCATCCTTATCCTTTAGAATGTAGGTGGTAGGATTGGTTCGCTTCACCTTAGCAAATTTGAAGATTTCAACGCTCCAGTTAGGTTCAAAACCCTTTTCAAAATGTCCTTTATTTTTAGATATCCTCACATAATCACCAACACTAAACTTCCTGGCACTCCTCTTCTCACTTGCTGGCTGATCATAGTTGTAAACAGACAAAAGTGGGTCATTATTCTGCACTTCACGTGGCTTCATCCGGATAGTGGTGTGGTAAGTATCACTGTATTTTGCAATGATTCTAGGTAAGAGATCTAGCCACTTGTAGGATCCTTGAGCCAGAAACTCTTGATACATCATATTCTTTAAAGTTCTTATTAACCGTTCCACAGCTGCAGCCTTCACATCCGTATAGGTACTGTAGTGATTGATATTATACTTGTTCATTAAATTCTTAAAGTGTTTGTTATAAAATTCTTTCCCGTTATCACTCTGTATATTCCTGGGAGGTGTTTTCATGTCTTGTAGTATATCCTCCATAGCCTTTGAAACTCGGAGTCCCGTCTTGCTCTTCAACGGCTTGGCATACGCCATTTTAGAGTAGAAGTTGACAGCAATAAGGATATATTTAAAATTCTTGTTGATTCTTGCATATGGTATCATCTCCACCAAGTCGATCTGCACCAAATCATGTAGTCCTTTGCTGATAATCTTGCGGCGTAGAAAGTTTCTCCGTGCAGGAGCATGAAGCTCGCTAGCTATATTTTGCTTTATTTGGATCATGCTGTAATCTTAGCTGATTTCAGTTCTTGAATTATCTCCTCAATTTCTTGGGTATGATTGTTATTCCCCGCGTCCCTAGATGCAACGAGAAGTCTTAGACGATTTACCAACTCGTTGGGGTCGTTCCAATAGATGTAGTCTTGTTCTACACCAGGACGAAGTCCTTCCACTCCAATCCTAAGCGCTTGTGTTTCTTCACTAATGGTCGTATAACACTTTTATACTTGTAGGAATTGCCCGCACTCAGCTGTCCTTGCTTGCTATAGTTTCGTCGATGCACCTGAGTTGTTTTCAGTATTTTGCTATAAGTATCCAAATCCTCTTCTGTGTAGACATGCATCTCAGGGATCCTCTTAAAGATGAGTTCACTTAAACCAGGGGTAACCTCATATGCTTTTTCGCCTACTCGAATTCGATTATTAATAAAGTCAATGACCTTGTTTCCAAGCATGTAGCTGCCATCTTCGTATCTTATACCGTATGATGCATCTAATTCATTTTTATCCTTCCTTCGAACTTTCTGTAGGTAGTTTGAGATCTTCTCTTCATTATCCATTTTAGGTTGAATATTCTTTTTCATGGTTTCTTCCTTGGTTATATCAGTATTGTTTTTTTGGAGTTGTAATATATCATGCAGTGGTTCTGTTACTGGTTGAAGGGCCTCACTCATTATTCTCTGGGTATCGAACTGGTGGACTTTTAATACCCTCAACTTTTCGCGTATAGCCTTGGAATGCTTGGCTATAGATTCCTTTAATGTTATGCTTTCACTGTTCATTGTGCAAATGGCCTCGTACTAAGAGATTATATTCATTTATAGTGTAGGTGCAGGGGAGAGTTTATATTCAAGCACTAACTCTATGTGTAAAGTACATCGATCCAATACACGATTTGTAGGTGGAGTGAATGATATGCGATCACCCTTTTTAATGATTACAGGAAAGGCTTCAACTGTGTTCTTATTTATTGAGATTGTAATATCGGTTTTGTGATGAGGAAGTATACGCTCACCGCTCCTCAATTCTTGATCAGGCGCTGTAATAGCGCACGATAAGAGATTTCCGTCAATTGTAAATGAATAGTGTCCGGCGGCAGTAGAAAGTATGTACGTACCGTTACCAGACCTGATTGGAAACGCTTGAAGTTGAATAATAAGATGCCCTCTCATTAATGATATCCCTGTTCTCAATGTATCCACTGCTTTAGCGATCTGTTCGGTAATTGCTTTTGCACGCTCAAAATTGGTATTAATATCACTGATCTGGCTGTTCATTTCACTTGATAGCGTATTACATCTATTTTCTAGTGCTTGACGGACTTCTTGAACTTGTGTAATAGAATTTCTCAGCGAATCCCTATTTTCTTTTGTGGAGTGCGTAAGTGTATCTACCATATTGCCGGTTTTGTTCAAATGTTCTCTAATTGTTTTCAGCTTCTTGTCCACCTGTGTCTCAATTTCCCTAGTAACAAATTTGTTTAACTGATTCCGTGTTTCGCTTGTTTTTGAATAATCATGCCTCGGAGAAATCATTTATTTACAGCATCCAGATCTCCGACAGGATCTGCTATATCAATGATTCTTTTCTTGCCGAATATAATGTTGCCATTATTATCTTGCGGCTGCATGCGAGAGTTCATATACTCGGTGATGAACTTTCTATTTGCTACATCACTATCGTGAACAGGATCTAATAATACTTTTAATCTAGCATTATCAATAACAATGTTATTTTCTTTGTCTCTCTTGAAAATATACTTTGAAACCAAATCATGGATCATAGCTTTAAAGTTAGTCTCAAGTCTTCCGGTATTCTGCTGTGAGGAAACAATCATCCTTTTTTCGAGTGCATCTACATATCTTTTTGTGCTCGCATCATTATCTGTTTCAGGATCCTGAACAATGCATAGTCTCTTGTTCTTGAACTGATAGTTACCTTCTCCATCTCTGTTTATGATAAAGTGGTGAAGCGATCTTTTGGTTGGGAGAGCTCCTCGTGCTCCGAACCTGTCAATGCTCTTTTTGAGCTTCAAATGACATTTTCCTTATTTCCTACTTTAATATATACATCAAATCCATTCCTATATCGACCGTCATTCATAGAGAATTCAGGAACTATCGTTACAAAAGGTCTTCCATCTGTTCCATTCTCCCAGACACCTTTGCACAAGTCTTTAAACTCTGTATATGTCATGTCGGTGTTTACATAATCGTCATATATGCTTCAAGTTTAAATTATCTTGCCTAAAGAGAATGATCATGTTCGTGTTATCACGAATTAAATGTATCGGGACTTTAGCGTAGGATTGTGCTAAATATATTGAGTCTACGTTACGATGCCTACCCATGCTGTAAAATGAGGCAATCTTTCCCTGCTTTTCAGTGATGACATCATCAAATATAAAGATTGAGTTTTCTTTAACATCGGTGGGATGTAATACGTTTTCTCCATCCTCATACGTATATACGTCGATACCATCAATGCTTTCAAGCAGTTTTATGAGATATTGATACTTTGGTTGATAAAGGGACTTTGAGTATATGTGTACATTTTCAAAACGCAGACCATTCTCATGGAGCAGCCAATTCAGTAGTACATTGGTTTTTCCTGCACTGGAGCTCCCTAGAATAAGAGCTCTGACGTTAGAAGCAAATAGCTTACCGTGGCGTTCGTGCTTGAAATCACTTTCAAAGTCTAGCACCTGAATAGGTAGAGAGCAATCTTGCTTCACAAGCTCCATCTTAGCGACTGACTTTTAGGAGCATCTCTAATGAGTATATAAACGGAAAAATGTGGGATATTATGAGCGCTCAAATTCCTCAAAGGGAGGGGCTATATCTGAAAAAATGTATAAAAGACGCTAGTAAATCATAAAATAGATTAGTTTATGATGGGAGGTAGGAGCAATAAGACCACAAGAGGATCAGGTTTACTTAACACCATCATAAACCGCATACCGTTTGAAGTACATTTACCCGGCTACAGATATTGCGGACCCGGGACAAAACTGGAAAAACGCCTCAAGAGAGGAGATCCCGCAATAAATCTTTTGGATGAGGCTTGTAAAAATCATGACATAGCATACGCAGAGCACAAGGACACCGTCTCACGAAATATTGCTGATAAAATCTTAGCAGAGAAGGCCTGGAAAAGAGTTCAATCATCGGACGCTAGACTCGGGGAAAAGTTGGCTGCACGGCTGGTAACATCAATTATGAAGGGTAAGATAGCTATCGGTGCAGGATCCCGGAAGAAGAAGCGTGGCGGATTTCTACCCCTCATACCCATTATTGCAGCCTTAGGTGCTGCAGCTGGAGGTGCGGCTCAAATTGCTACAGCAGTGAATAAGAAAAAAGCTGCAGATAAACAGCTTGCAGAAATGGCTCGCCATAATAGAGAGATGGAAGCGAAAGGAAAAGGTCTCCGAGGGAGAAAAAGTAATAAGAAGATTAAGAAAAAGAGAACTGGCGGTTTTCTTCCAATGCTACCACTGACCGCATCTTTAGCAGTTGCCTCCAAAATAGCCAGAGCCTTAAAAGGAAATAATACTACTAAAGGAAACGGTGTGAAGAGAAGGACAAATTCCCAGAATAACAGACAGACCTCAAAAAACTCGGGTCGGGGACTATACTTGTCCCGGAAAAAGCCTTAAGTAACATAGATCTTGCACTATATGCTCGTCGTTTAAGAATTCCTCATTTTAGAGGTGTCTATATGCTCGATAAGTTACCTTCAAAGCCATATCGACGAGAGAGGATTATTGTCAATCTCGATTACTCTGATAATGAAGGATCACATTGGGTAGCAATAAAAAAGGAAGGTGATATCGCGTTTTATTTCGACAGCTTTGGAAACTTGAAACCTCCAAAAGAGGTAGAAAGCTATCTCAAGGGCGTTAAGTTGATGTGTAATAGAAGAAGAGTTCAGAGTTTTAGCTCAGTCATCTGCGGGCACCTGTGATTGCAATTTCTATCACAATGAGTTACACTATTTCTGTTAGCGGGAATGATTCAGATCCTACCACCTACCTGAATCCTCCTCTGAGGATTGATGCTAAAGGGTATTATGAAATTGCTCTTTTGAATTTTGAAACCTTCTATTCCATTCCCAATGTGGATGAGAGCAATAATCTCTTCCATTACATTTTCAATGACACCCATAAGGTCATAGATATTCCGCATGGGACTTATGAAATTTCTGATATTAATACTAACCTCAAAGATAAGCTAAACTTGGATGAAAACGACTTCTTTATTCGCCCTAACAATAATACAATGAAGGCTGAAATCAAGTGCCCCTTTCCTATTGATTTTTCTAGGGGACGCTATATTGGATCTCTTTTAGGGTTCAGTGAAAAAGTTATTGCTCCTAATCAGCTAACTGAGTCTGATTTCCTAGTAAACATATTTAAGGTGAGCATCATTCGAATCGAGTGCAGTATTGCGACAGGTTCTTTCATCGATGGTAAAAGAGGACACTCGATCTATGAATTCTTCCCTTCTGTCCCACCGGGATATCACATCTCTCAAGAGCTTCCAAACCCAATTTACCTACCCATCATAGACACTAACCTTATCGATCAAATCACTCTTCGGGTGGTCGACCAGAACGGATATAGCATCAACTTTAGAAACGAGAATATAAGCATACGTCTTCATATTCGTTGAAATGGGAATAGATTTTAGAAGGAGAAACCATCGCAAAAGATATAATAAGACAGGACAATCACAGATTTATCATACTCTCCCTTTGACGCTCAGAGTGTTAACATCAAGCAACAAGAAGTTCCTCGAAACGTTGGGCTTCAGACAATCACAGATTTATCATACTCTCCCTTTGACGCTCAGAGTGTTAACATCAAGCAACAAGAAGTTCCTCGAAACGTTGGGCTTCAGAATTCTGTAATGGACATCTTTAATGTGACCGAAACTCCTTCGTTTGAGGATAAAATTGCTAAAGAAGAGGAACATGTGTTTCTCCCATATAACACATCGGCTCTGGATGCTAATGATGAGATTAGGATCCCTTGTCAAGCTGAAGATTTATATACTCTGCCTAACCGGAGTTATCTCTACATTGAGGGCTCTATTTCTAAGTCTAATGGAACACCTACGCTGGCGAAGCTGACTAACAATGCTCTGGCATTTATGTTTGATGAGATTCGACTGGACATGAATGGAACTTGTATAGACAGAACAAGGAATCCAGGCATTACATCGACTATGCGCAACAATGCTGCTCTCAATCCTATGGAATCAAATCGTTTGCTCAATGAGGATGTAGATATTGTGCATTCAACAAGCGGAGCATTCAATGCCATAGTTCCCCTGTCAATACTTCTGGGATTTGCAGATGACCACAAGGACCTCGTTCTCAATAGCAAGTTTGAGTTGGTGCTAATTCGATCTAAGGACTCCAAGAACTGCATTTTGACACCTGAGGGAGAAGGAAATGCCATTGTTAAACTAACTCGAATCGAATGGAGGATGCCTGTAATTCGCCTTTCAGACGCTGAAAAGGTAGCAATCCTCAAGATCGTCAAGTCTGATAGAGCACTGCATCTTGCATTTAGAACCATGGATCTACATACCCAACCTGCTATTCCGCAAACTAGATCCTTTACATGGAACGTCGCAACAACGTCGAAACCGGAGATGCCGAGATTTGTTATTGTGGGAGCCCAAACGTCCAGAACAAATAATGCATCGATGGACTGTTCCGAGTTTGATCATTGTAACATAACAAATTTGAGGCTTTATCTCAATAGTGAGTGTTATCCCTATCACGACATGAACTTGGACTTTGAGAACTCAAGATTTGCAGCTTTATATGAAATGTATTCAAAGTTCCAAAACTCATATTACGGGAAAGACAATTACCCTCTATTGAAGAGAAAAGATTTTCTCAAATATGCGCCATTATTCATCATAGACTGCTCACATCAACCTGAGGAGATTGTAAATGGTGCTGTGAATATCAGACTTGAATTCAAGCTTGTGCAAATATACCTGCACAGACTACTTTGTATTGTCTGATAATACATGACAGAGTTTTCACATACAAGCCCCTGACTCATGTGATGCAGTCCTTAATCTAATTCCAGCAGGGATTCTTGTAATGAAGGATATTAGGAATATAAGAAACATGTAAAGGAATTCAAGTGAATAAAAAGATACATAAGTTGAACATCATTTTCTTTTTATTTAATATCATTGTATATTTCGAATACCATCCTTCTCCAGCTCCTTGTTCCTACATATGTCATTTCTTTACAGAGAGTTAGGTTTATTAAATACTTTTGTATATAGCATTCTAACCTCGTTAACTGACAAAATTCACTAAAATTTAAAATTATTTCACCGCTATTTAGAACTGTATTCAAAAATCTGATCCTTTCTTCTTCCATAAACACAGTGACATTAAACGAATATACAATGTTCTCACTGTAATCACACCCCTTATAGTTTTTCTCTTTGAAGAATGCTTCGAATACATGAAGACTATTTCTAATTATTTCCCAGTCATGTGCTGACAGAAACACGAAGTTGTCACTGACTCTGTTCTTAATGATCAGAGATGGAATGTGATAGATTAGTCCTATGTTAACACTATAACTTTTGGAAATGTGAACATTGCGGAGCATGGTTGCTTGTGACATGTTTCCCAGATTTTTTTTATAAAGTAGAATGAGTCCGTTCCCTCTAATGCTTTCAGAGGCTGAGTCGTCTTGGCACACGGGAGCTACTTGCATGCCTTTCTGGGGTTGCAGCAGACGTCATTCGGTCTTCTAGTAGTGTCAACCTCCTTTGCAGATCTGCAAAGTTATTTTTGGTGCTCTTTTTTGAAGTTTCCTGATAGCGGTCATGAAACAGAGCACATTGCATGTGTTACCTAGAAAGAGAAAAAAGATTGTATTTTGAAAGAAGAGCATTTGACAGGTGAAACAGTTTACTTCTTTAAGGAGTATGACAAGAATACTTACATTGATGTTTTGAGGCGTTCCAATTGTGTGCTCGGGGTACGCACAGGAGTAACATTCTCAATAGCTTCACCACCCTGATTTACCAGGAAGTCATCTATTGCCTGAGTAGATCGCTCCGCAATAGGAACATCGTTTTCATCCTTATCACTGGTGATGTCAGAATCAATAACAGGACGAGGATCTCGAACTGTCATTCGAAGCCTGTAACAAATAATGTTTTCCATAGAATTAGATATTTCAATGATTCACTAAGGAAAGAGGCACGAATTTGTTTTTTTCACTTCTCTGCCTGAGTTGATACACGCTACACTTCTCATTGCAGAGGAAGTAAGAGTACATATGATCATGAACCTCAGGCTGCGTGCACAGGGTAGCGTGAGTATCACCATTACAAAACTCAGAGTGATGTATAGCATCGTGACTTGAAGCAAATCCGTCAACGTCATCAACTCCGATGTGTTCTTGGTCATGAACAGCCCCTTGCCTAGAATAACGAATATGTTTCAGATTACTCTTTCTGCTTAAATGAAGAAAAAAGTAATGAATTCTCAAGAAAATTAATAATTATTGTACTTACATGTATCGCTTTCTGTATACTGGACAGTTCTCTGTGCATACTTCACGGGAAGACATCTGATCGTGGTATGAAGGTCGGTTGCAAACAATTGAATGCATTAGACCATTGCATAACTCTTTGTGGTAATACGCGTAATGATACGCCTCCGCTGCGCACTCACTGTCGATATCTGACATATCAGAGACGGCAAATAAATACACTGGAAAAAAATTCACGAAGTAATGTGATGCTCGCTCGCTCGCTCGTGCTGGCTGGCTGTATACAGCCAGAAGGTTTTTGCTGCGTGCCCACCCATTAAGGGTTTTACCGCAGGTAGGATTATAAATGAAAGATGTAGGATGAAGGTGATGTAGGCTTTTGATTGGAAGTTAATTTTGAGGTTACCAAGGTACCTTCGGGTCGAAAGAGAGGATGCAGTACTTAGCACCCATTTTGTTTTGTTTTAAATATTTTGTAATTTAGTTGGGGAGAAATTTAGATGCCAAACAGCTTGGAAGAATTATGAGGAGCTCAGCTTTAGCTGCTGATAGGTTCAGCTCCTGTGTTATCTAGGGTGCCCGCTTGCCATACGGGGGACCCGATGCAGTCTAGATCGACGTCTAGTGGGGTCATAATTTCCCAGTGATCTGACAAGGGCGCTTCTGTGAGATGGTAAACTTGCGTATAATTTTGAAGCCCGGCGCCTAATTTCATCCTCCACGTATGGAAGACCCGATGCTTCGTGGAGCAACCTGGTAGGGAAATAACGTCCCACAGAATAAATAGACCGCAGTCCTTTATTCTGTGCACGTTGAAGCCATGCTAAACAGCTGTCTGCTGCCATGCCCCAGATCTCGCAGGCATATAGCATCACCGGGATTACCAGCGCTCGGAAGAGGTACAACTTCATGCGGACTGGCATCGAGGTAGACCCCAGCATTGGGTACAGGGAAGCAATTGCTCCCTGTACCTTTGCCGAAAGGTCCCTGATGTGTCGGCGAAAAGTGAAACCTCTATCCAAGTTGACACCAAGGTACTGGACAGAGTTAGACCACTCTATCCTTCGACCTCGGTAGCTGAAGTTGGGGCAGTCTGCGGGGGTGTGGCGCTTTGTAAAAAGTATGGCGTGGCTTTTGTCTGGATTTATGGACATCCGCCAACGCCGACACCACTGTTGTGTTAGGCGGAGATGTCTTTGAATGGGGTTGAAGGCTCTGAGAATGTGTTTGTCCTTGCAGAACAGAAACACGTCGTCAGCATATTGTGCCATTTCGACTCGTGGTTCTGTGGGGAAATCTGCCATAAAGACGTTGAAGAGGGTGGGGGATAGCACAGAGCCTTCGGGGACTCCGCCTCTCACTGGCCTTAGTGTTGATGTTTTCCCCGCGACTGAGACTTTAAATGTGCGATGTCGCAAGAAGCTGTGTAGAATGTTGATCACTTGTGTTGGGAGCCCCAGATGGATCATTTTGTGTAGGAGTCCGGCATGCCATGTCGTAGAGAAGGCCTTCTCGACATCCAACGAAACTGCGGCCGTGAAGGCGCCTTCCTGGAAGCCCAGGGCAGCGGTCTCCACCACACGCAGCAACTGCTGAACTGTCGAGTGCCCAGGACGAAAACCAAATTGGTGGTCAGGAATGGCTTGAATGTCTACCAATATTGGGGACAAGCGAGCAAGAATTAGCCTCTCGAGAACTTTCGAAAGGGTGGAGAGGAGGCTAATGGACCTGTAGCTGGATGGCTGTACCGGATTCTTCCCAGGTTTCAATATGCAAATCACCCGGGCCTCTCCCCACTCTCGTGGAAAGTACCCAAGGGCGAGGCACATATTGAAAATCCTAGTCAGGAAGAGAATCGCATTGAAGGGAAGATGGCGGAGCATTAGGGGAGTCAGCCCGTCCGGCCCCGCCGCCTTCTTTGGTTTGAGACGTTGGAGTACGCCTTGGACTTCACTAGGTCGGATGGTAGGGAGTCTCTCCGCATCCTCAGGAGGGTGACGTAAGAAACGACGCACCTCCCGACGGACGCGTTCAGAAAAGTTATCGTCCTGGGGGTCATCTCTCGGACACATAGTACGCTCAAGATAGTCAGCGAAAGCATTGGCTTTGGCTTGGGGTTCATAGGCCAGGCCCTGGGTGCCATGAATGGGAGAGGTGTACTGACCTCTGTGTTTTCTGAGGGCTTTGGCTATCCTCCACACGTCGCCATCCTCGACGCGCAACCTGGCCATTTTGTCCTCCCACGCTTGCCCCTTGTGCTCGCGCAGACGGACACTGACCTCTCGACGTAAACGTCTTAGGAGCGCTCGATTATGTGGCGTGCGGTGACGTTGGTATAATCTCCGTGCTGCCCAGGATCGCCGTATTAGAAGAAGGATGTCCAAAGGGTGGACATCAGGATGAAGAGGATAATGTGATGCTCCAAGCTCGAGAGTCTTATATACTCTTTCAATAGTGTGGGGGGGGGGGGGTATTTCAGGAGCGGGGAGCGATGCATACCCATAGCCGGAGATGGAGTGGAAGGGAGAGTCTTCCATCCAACCATTGGACACCTGGGCAACAGGGGGAGTGGAGGTTAAAATTATTTTCATCTCAAACATGTACCAACCGGCATAAACGCTAAAGTAGGGGAGAAAGACATTCTTTAGTTCATTGACGCCAGCGCTCGGTGACATCTGGTCGGCATCATATCTACATCAAAGGACTTAACAATCATCGAATTATTTATGACCCATTAATTATAAGAAAAATGTTACAAAGAAACACACCTGCACTTTTACACATGATAGCTTAGGGGGTGGGTGATTAATTGAGGGGGGTTGGTCACATTCCAGACATTTTACAACATGTCTCCCACCCCACCCCTTATCAATTTATATGCAATTAGATATTCTATTGTGCTTATGTCCCCTTTTATACACTACTAAGGTCATATGCAAAGGTGTTAATCCTGGTTCTTTAATGACTGGCGAATATACATTAAAGTTTCCTTTCTTCTATGTATAATATCTATAAATAGATTAAATAGCACTGGACTAAGTTTGAACGCCTCTCTAAACCCTGAGTTATTCTCACTGGCGTTAGTATAATTTTTATAAACACATTATATGCATATATACATGGTGTTTCAGAACGACACCGAAAAATTATATAGAAGTAGTTGCTCAGCTTCTGTGTGACACATATAGATAGTTTTTAACACCAATAGAGCCGCATTAAAAGACGCTCCAGAATGAATGGGGATTAGACCGTGACAGGGGCAACGCCACGTGCCTCACGCTATGGATGGAATCGCGCTGTGCCGCCTGTTGTAGCAGTTTGTAAACATACCGGCATATTCCATGGTAGCTTGCTACTATTAAAATTTTCTTTGGCTTATGAAACCGCAATAAAGAGGCTATTCCTTAGTTATTTGTTTATGGGTGTTTAACGTATTCCAACATTCCTTTATAACAGCCGATGACGGCAAATAAACTGGTGGACATATACAACTTAAACGTTTTAGAGGGACGTTAATGATAGTGAGACTGAGGATGGAAGCATTAAATGATAAAAAGAACAGAGAACAATAACAAAGAACTGTAGATAAAATTAACCTAAACTAAATGCCTTGTGCAATGAGACAAGCATTTTATTTCACTGTGTTTAATAATTCTAAATTAGCATTCGTATTCCAATATGTAAGGACTATGATACAATTAAGCACATAATTAATATAATTTTGAGGCAAACTAGTACTCAATGTTCCACTTATTGCTAGCATTTAGGATCTCGTTAGGATCTCCCTAACATCAACAGCTGCTGATGTTAGAAGAATCCTAATGAAACGCGTTCTCGGTAAATAGTAACAGTAAGTGGAGCATTGAGTACAAGTTTGACTCAAAATTATATTAAAGCATTTGTAACTTAAAAGGAAGCTGTTGCTTTCACAGTAACGAGTTGAAAGTACTGTACAATTAAGACCATAGCAAAATTAGTAAACTTTGGAACTGTCCGAGTCCTTAGTCGACTTTTACACAAATAACTGCCCTTTTCCCCATTACCTGAAAACGAGGCAAGGGTCAATGATAACGAGCAAGGGGCAATGCTTTTGATTTTCGTGACCGGTGCATCCCAATAAGATCTTTTGAGGTTCGCACAACAGTGTTTCCTGCGCTGCCTAATCACAAAATAGTGTAATATTTAATGCTGCATGAAATTATACCTAAGGAAAATTCGAAGCTGCGACATCGAAATTTGGACTAGTTAAGTTATAAACTACGAAACAGCTATGCTATATTCGTACGGTGTTCTTTCGAAACAACCTATATATATATATATATATGTGTGTGTGTGTGTGTGTGTGTGTGTGCGTGTGTGTGTGTGTGTGTGTGTGTGTGTGTGTGTGTGTGTGTGTGTGTGTGTGTGTGTGTGTGTGTGTGTGTGTGTGTGTGTGTGTGTGTTTGTGTGTGTATACACATATATTCCTTCCTTCTATATGATTCAGTTACACATGCCTTAATTATCTTTGACCAAAATACCTCCTTGTTAATAGTATTACATTTTTTTCTAGATCATGTAAACTATACTCATTTTAATGCTTAAATGTGTATCCGCAGTTGTGTTTATGTTTAACGTATTATGTTTTTTTGTTCTTCCTTTCCTAAATCCTGCTTGGATTTCTAATAACTTCTGCTCTTCTTTTACTCACATCGCTCTATTCTATCAGTGATAGAAGGGAAATACCTCTTAAACTTATTAGGTCTTCTGCCTTTATAGTTTGGTACTACCATTCCCCTTTTCAGTTTTCTTGTACTCTACCTCCTTTAAATAATGTGGTGAGCAATTTCACTAATTACTGCAGCTGATAATAGTTTTTGCTCCATGCTTGCAGGATTTCCCCTGGTAATCTATCAATACTATGTGCTGTATTCTTTCCTGACATAGATAATTGTGTTTTGACATCATCTGTTTTAACATCTTTATCTAAATCCTTATAGAGTATATGCACTCAATGAAAATTTCCTGAACTTTAAATTTTGCATTCCATATAAGCTTATAAATTAATTTTCTTGTATTTCATTCCTCCCACATTTGTTCTCTCACACCTATCTACTACACTATCTTCTATATTGCTTTCATTGCCTGACATTTTTATGTCTCATTCACTTTCTAACTCATTTATCTCCCATTCTTTCTTTTTTTACTACCTTTATGCATTTGTACCCCTATCTTCAGATTAAAAATTTTTCTTGTTCTTTTTTTTTCCCATCTGCTCCATTGCTCTAACTCCCATGCCACATTCTCCTTCATCTTGTAACATTCATAATTATAACAACCTTCTCTGTTTTGCTTACAAGCATAAATCTCCTTCCTTTTCCATTCCAACTGTTTTATTACCTACTCCATTCTTGATATAGCTTCCTCTACCTCACCATTTAGTCTAAAGAGTTCTAAGTATGCTAATCTGAATAAATCCACCCGCTTCTCTAACCGTTCATAAAGTTATGTATATTTTTATCTCTCCATGTGTAGGTTATGAACTCCTTAATGCTTATTTCTAATTCCTCTTTTCTCCTTTCACTTCTAGTTTAATGTTTACTTTAAGTGTAAAATCAGAGAAAAAAAAATTATCTTTGAAGTCTGCTCAGTATCCATAAAACTATTGAATGTAATATATTTCAGGGACTCTTTGCTCAGTTTTATTTGTGTATGTGAATTCCCCTTCTTTATCCCTACATGTTAGTACACTGCATATAGCCATACTTTTCACTTGTCAAAAATCAGTATATTTTTTCCCTCATTAAGGCATATTTTATCCCTACTCTTCCTATATGTTACAGCTGCTATATTCTTTATATCATATTCTGCCTAACATTTCTAATTGTATTAAAGTCTCCTACCACTATTATATCAATTTCTACATATTTGTTATCAATTTCTTCTTTGTCCTGCTGTTCCTTCTTGAGAACATTTTAATCACAGAATTTCAAAACACTTGTAAGTGGCGCACTACTTCAAGGCACATCTTTCTTTTGTTCACTTCTCCTACTTTTATTATACAATACAACATCCCCTTTCCTATTCTATCTAGTGCTTTTACTTTCATTCTCTTGTTTCCCACATGAGTGTTTCTACCCCTTTGACATCCCAGGTTTCACTTTCTCCTTTACTTCCTTGCTATAGAAATCATAGTCAATAATGGTTGTCTTTGTCTCCGTATTCTTCTGGCCTTATTGAGTACCAGAAGTGCAGAAAAGTTCTCAGGTTTATTGTGATGCATCCCTGGCTTCTTTGTACACTTCCAAAATCTTAAAAGAAAGAGGTATGCTTATCGCTATCAAGAAGCTGGGAGAAGATTTTACAGTTAGGTGCACAGTCACTTATCAGGTAGAAGGAAATTATCTAGAGGGAGGAGAGTAGTAAGTACCCAGAATATCAGATTGGAACGACAGAGTCACACACAGGTGTGGTCTCTAACATTTCCACATATTACGTCCTGACGCTGGAGAGGCCCTTCAAGGACTTACCCCTCCCCAAGCAGAGGAGGCCCATCCCACACTAAATCCCAGAGCAGATAAAGCAAACTCTGTCACCATATGGCTATTCTGCCTATCATTCAAGTTCCTTGGACACTTAACATGATAGGCAAATGGGAACAGGAAGATTTCCCCAGCATTAACGTGTAAGCTGGGGAAAAAGTGTAATATCAGAATAGCTGACCCAATGGAAATTGAACACAGATCTACTGAAAGCAAGCTTTACATGTTACCATGGATCCACTTCATTGATGAAAGAAAAGTTATGATGATGATGATGACGACGACGACGACGATGATGATGATGATGATGATGATGATGATGATGATGATGATGATGATGATGATGATGATGATGATGATGATGATGATGATGATGATGATGATGATGATGATGATGATGATGATGATGACGAGGATGACGACGACAATGACGAGGATGCAGAGGTTTTTGGTTAGAAAAAAGAATATATGGAATATCATAAAACGATTTCTTCTCCTGTTTAAAAATGCAGCAGCTTAAAATATCATTAGTGTGTCATTATGTCATTGTCAAGTCTGCCGTGATGGGTCAATTATATACTGAGTATGTTAACAGTTTACTTACATCAGTAAGATTACATAAAATATTTTATGAGTTTAGATTGCTAAAACATTCTAACATTAATTGACATAAATCAGTTAAGTTCCAAAGATCACACATAGCAACACAGAGCTGGATGGGCGGGTTTCTCTGAGATCTCCGGTTTCCCCCCCCTTCTCCTTCCACCGGTGCTCCATCTTCATCTGATATATCATCATTGTCATCGTCTGCAGTGTCATATGTAGTAAAAGCGGGCATTAAACACTACACATTTCATTTTACAGAGCTGGATTTTTATCTTTAGGAAAAATAGTACTAAGTCTTAAGAATATTTTCCCATACTGCACCAACTTTTTACTGGCATTGGGATGCATCCCATTTAATCCAAGATATCTGGTTTCTAGATGTGTTCTGCTCTGGATGTGTTCTCCAGTAAGATAAATTAGGCTATGAAGACAAGACCAAAAATAAATATGTATTAAGTGATTTTGCATTATAAATTCACAGAAAGTCTAAATAGGGTAATAAGAATCAGCTTTACTTAATGAATTGAACATGAATGTAATATTTTTGAGTTTGAATGCTTTGAATACTTCACTGTTAATAATGCTTCTACTTTTAATATTTATGAATGTAATAATTATATTTAATTCAGACACTCAAAGAGACTGTTTTCATAAGCTCTCTTTTTTGCAGGTAGTGCTTTTTTCCTTAAGGTTAAGTTATTATCAGATGTATAATGTTCTTGTTATTTCTCTCCATATAAATTCACCTGTTCATCCAAAAGTGGCCAAACTGAGTGCACTGACATTTTATGTATAGCATATCTTGCTTATCACTCAGAAATTAGGCAGTTTGGCATTTGAATTACTTTGCCCATGTGGAAACACCTCTATAATCACAAAATTAAGTATGTCACCTTTTTTAGGGTATCTGAAATAATGTAGGCATAATCTTTCTGACCTGTGTAGTTATTTATAAAGGTTAGATAAATGAAATTGCATTTTTATTTGTGGATATTCTTTAAATACTGTGGCTCTCAGCATCCAATTCCATAATGGGCATGCAAGGTGACTTAGTTTTACTCAGAGGCATCTTTATCACCCTTTAGATTCTTTTATTGGGATAAATTTGCAACTCAGAACCTCCAGCTTTACTTCCCTTCCAAATGAAACCATGCTAAGGAGTTTTATGCCTGAAAAAATCCATTGCTCTCAGCCAAGTATAAACCTGTTAATTCAGCAGCTTGTGGCCATACCATGGAAGATGACAATGTTTAGATAGGATGAATATGTACTTAAGAAGTTTGTTAACATTTTCATTACTATTATTGGCTTACGCAAATCATTCAACCAGGAGGGATGCATAGGTTCAATCACTTTGGGGTATAAAGACTGTTAAACCATTTAGTTATAAATTAATTGTTATTAACACCAACTAAAACAAATTATACTATAAGTTTTCAAGACATCATATGTTACGTAAGATCCACAGAGAAGATAGGGTAAGGTGATAATGATGGTGGAGAAGACAACTATAGGTTAGAGGAAAGATGTAATGAAATATTTATTATCATTTGCTAATTATGACCAATTATAACCATGACTAAATAATGATGACCAATATTTATCAATCCAGAATAATAAATGAATATTATACAGGATGTTAATGAAGCACACTGAAATAATTCCAGCAACTTTAGATGTGAGTAATACAAGAAAGTTGAGAGAGACAATACATGCTGATAAGTTAGTATCGAAGCTATATAGGTGAAATTATTGAATTAGAGTGTCCTTAAAACTGCTTCCAGGCTATAGAAATATCAATTTTTAGTAGCTCATTATTGGCGTACTTAAGATTAAATGCCTGAAAAATCGTTCAAATCTGGAACTAATCAGCTGCCAACATGACACTGAACAGCGATTAACTGCCTGCTTGCAGCATGTAGACTACTCTATTAGTGTTTCTGTAAGTGTTCTAGTGGCCCAATGTGCAACGCCGATAACTGGGGTTCTAAGGGTCATTGGTTCAGTTCCTATCATGTAGTTAACTTTTTCTTCCTCTTTCTAGTACATAAATTCTAATAGTGATTTGCAACTAGGCACCTGAACCTGATTGGCCAGTGCAAGGAGGAAACCAGTTGCAGCTTGGCCAACGTGCTGTTCCAACCTCAACCCAAATGATTTTGTTTTCCGTGGTCACCTCAGGTTTCTAGTGTATGAAATACCTATTACTTCAGAAGGGGATCTAACTCCCTAAATAATAGTAGTATCTGAAGTAATTCTACACACAAGGAATTCTGAACGGAGTATGATAGTAGTTCCTTCGACACCATCAACTCTGCATTGAAAACACAGGTCACCATTTCAAGCAGTTCCTATAAATCTGATGTAAATATTTATATTTACTTTTCATTTTATGTAAGTTCATTCATATTTTAAATCACCTCCTGTTTAGACCTGCAGCAAGTGAAAGTATTAAGCAGGCTTTAACTTTTGCTAGAAAGTATTTTAATTGATTGCACCGACAAGGTTAAATTACTCTGTAAAATGCATATATTTATACAAGAATTAAAAGCTTTGACATAATATTAAACTGCAATCAAACAGAATAAACAAAAATAAACAAAAACAGAAAAACAAATGACATAAAGTGAAGGGTATTTGCACTCATTTAATTTTCACTTGAAAGCTAATGTCATAACCACTGCAGCAGAGGGAGTTCTGTGACATGTCTCTCCATTTTCATGTGTTGCGCACTCAAGTGGTGTTATTATTAGCAGCGGCACACTAGCACTTTAGAAAATGTATAGCCGTAACTCCCACATTTGAACCAACACGCCTTAAGTCTCCTATCTCAGATTACCTGTTTAAGATATCTCCACATGCTACGAAAATATTTTGGTGTAGTTCATTAATAGCCTGTATACATTTATATACATAAGTAAGTGTATTCCATTACATGCATACACAGAGAAAGAACATACATAATTAAGTAGTAATCTTATATTTCTCTGCGTACTATTAAAAATAGACTTACAGTTCTCCCTTGTGTAACACTTGAAGCTTTCACCGCAAGCATTATTAATTAAGGTTTCACGGGTGATCAGCCGTGACAAACCATGGGGTAGAAGGCCATGGAGTATACATACAATGGCTGAAAGCCTGACGTTAATTTACTTGACATGGCTGTTCACCCTCGAAGCTGTGCTAAATTATTCTCACTTATCTTTTTCATAATATTCTTGCAAACCGTAAAACAGATCTCTTATCAACCATTTATGCAGTTTATTCTTTAATGCTATAAAATTCAAACTCTTTAAGTTTTTTGAAGTGCATTGAAGATCATCATCATCATCATCATCATCATCATCATCATCATCATCATCATCATCATCATCATCATCATCATCATCATCATCATCATCATCATCATCATCATCATCATCATCATCATCATCATCATCATCATCATCATCATCATCATCATCATCATCATCATCATCATCATCATCATCATCATCATCATCATCATCATCATCATCATCATCATCATCATCATCATCATCATCATCATCATCATCATCATCATCATCATCATCATCATCATCATCATCATCATCATCATCATCATCATCATCATCATCATCATCATCATCATCACCACCATCATCATCATCATCATCATCATCATTATTATTTTTTTTATTATTATTTACTTTATGTTATTTAAATGTACTTTTTTGTAATCTGTGATATGGAACATTAATATTAATGTTTATGTATTATGTTTCTTAAGTTATAGTTCTATAGATTTTCTTTGATCTTAGCAAAAATTTCAAAAATAGCGTAAGGTTATCCAGTATCGGTCACTTAAGCTTTTTGTTCCATTATGACTTTGGAAATGGGTACAGTGAATGCTAAAAATTATATTTAAACATATTTTGTGTGTGTTCAATTGTACCAAATATCTTATCAATAGCAAGCACTGACAGGAGAGAACTTCAGACATTTACAAATCTCACATTTTTCCCAATTTGAAAACAAGGAACCCAACTGTGTGATCTAAATATTATAAGACTACTTCATTATTTTAATGTACCTTTGAATTACTTGTGTCACATTTATAATAAAGGGGATCCGCATCAAGACTTGGCACAGTTTTCATGGGCCCCACCCTTGCATATTTGGCAATGGATCCAGTCTTAATGAAATTTTTGCCACAAATGATGCAGTAGTTTTTTTCATATTTAATGCTCAGTACTATCCTCATTTTTTGTGCATGAAATCACTAGACATGTTGTGGTTCAAGTGGTATAAGCCACAAAAAGAAAATGTTGACTTAGAAGCTCCATTCAGCACACTTTCGTGCGAATTTCTCAATTATATATATATATATATATATACTTTTTTCAGTGTGATAAGTTGGCTATCTAACATTCTTATTTTGTTATTCAATGCATCATCTACTCTTCTGAAAATGTACTTTTATATGTACCAATGGCAGGTTTCACTTTTGTTTCATTTTTTGCAGAAATTAATATCAGTCTCTCCCCTTATATGCTCTTAGCCACATATAACCATTCATTTTCATCCCTAATGCTTAGTTCCTCCCTGCTTTCTATAACTTCATCAATTGCTACCTTCATGATTTTCGCCATCCAGTTCCCTCTATTCCTCTCCATATTTTTCTGAAACAAACAAAATGAAGGAATTAATCAGAAAGCTACAAATACGTTATCCGGTACTGGGTTCTGAATTTCTGTCCGATATTGGGTGCCTTACACCTAAAACATGAACGAGTCAGCATAACTAACACTTTTAAACAAAAACAATGCCTTTATCCATATTTTTAGGTTACCATGCAGTAAATAATTTGCAATGCTTAAAAATATATTTGACTCAAAAGCTTTGTAGTATCAGGTTCACAAAATTATCTTCGTGCAGCAGGAAGCAGGTCAGAAATAAGAAACCTCACACAATGCTCCATTTCTGGTTTGCCTCTAGAAGGCCTAACGCTACCTGAGCTAAATTTGCTGAAACATCGTACGAAAAACGTCATACTGTATGATATACGGTTCTGTCCAGTACCAAATGAACATCCCCTATATTGAATTTCTACTGCTGGAATTCCCAATTTAACAAGTAATGGTTTACAGTGTTGTCATGTTTGAATTTGTCAGTATTCTAACAATGTTGTTTTGAGTTTTTAGAATTTCTTCAATTCTTGAATTGCTATGCTTTGGTATTAGTCCATATCTAGAAATGCTTCAGAGAAGAGAGTAATAAGACATTATAAAGTTTTTAAATTTTGTTACCAAAGCTACCAAAATGACTGTATTTTTACATATTTAATCTATATGGGTATTCCTGGTAGGCTTTTTTTTCTGTAATTAAGCCTAAGAGATTAACTGTTTTGTTCATACTATATATCTATTCAATGTCTTTTAACATAAATAAAATACTCAGATTTTGCTTTTATTTATAAAAAAGCCCTAGCTGGTTAAGATTTCTCAATAGTTATTTAGGCTAATTATAACAACAGCACAGGCTAATTGTATCATCAGCCTGTGCTATAGTGTAAAAGATCTTTAATCATTTAAAAAGGAGGGGGGCAAACATTGTCCAAAACTGGTATTTTGTAAACACAGTGTTTACTGGTAACATCTGAGATTCTTTCCTTCCTACAAATACAAGTTGCTGCTGATTTTTAGGAAATATAGGATTTAAAAATTTGTGCATTAATTTTCTTATTCCATATATTTCTCATTTTCTTAACAAAATACCTCTTTTCACATAATCAGGGACCTCAGAGACCAGACACTATTAAATGTTCAAAAAGTCCTTCTTCAAATGCTTAGTGAATTAATTTTATAAGGGAGTCTTTTGCAAGTCGGGTTCTCCTTCCCTTGGGATATCTAAACTGACTAACTGAAAATGGATTTTTAACCTCAAAATAGTTCTATGGTTGTTACTTTATAGCACATTCAAAAATTTCTGCTATAATGGAAATCATTGATATTGGTATATAATTGGTTTGTTAATCCTTTTCCCTCTTTATGTATATATATATACTTTTGAATATTTGAAACTTTTGAAAAAATACATTCTTTCATATATCTGTTAATTTAGAATGTTAAGCAAATTAAAGTATATTGAGTTACATATTTTACCTAAATTATTCTTAATGTTATAGATTTATTTTGTATTTGAATTTTTAAGTTTCACTCTTACACTTTCTACAAAATTATGTGTCACCTTACTAAGTAGGTATAAACTGCTGTATTAAATTCCTTAATGTAAATTGGAAGAGAAGAAGAATCAAGAGGAAGAGATTGA
The DNA here is from genome assembly GCA_030765055.1 of Mantis religiosa. Classification (NCBI taxonomy): domain Eukaryota; kingdom Metazoa; phylum Arthropoda; class Insecta; order Mantodea; family Mantidae; genus Mantis; species Mantis religiosa. Next base: position 222,070,957 of record CM060950.1, read on the forward strand.
AATTGAGTTTTTGTTTATAGGTGCTCTTTAACTGTTCTGATTCTCAGGTTCTCATTCTATATTATAAAAGACTTCTTAATTTTGCTCAAAGGCCTATTTATCAGGCTAAATGTTCTCCTGCTGCTGTAAATCTAGGGCAGGACACTGCACCAATGGCTTTACTTCCCTTCAAAAGGAAGACATATTAAGCAATGGCACATTAAAGAAAAATGTTACCCTCTTCTGAATTTGAATGCACAAGATCGAGAACCACAGCCATGTTACCCCTAGACCATAGAGGACGAGAAGATGATTAGATAGGAATGGGAAAGGTACGAAATAAGAAGAGAGGGAGAGTTAAAGAGGGTTTGCGGGAGAGACGCAAGAATGCAGACAGAATTTGGTGTCTTCTGGTGTTGAGAAACACAGATACCCTGGGCTTGATCCCCAGCTGAGGTATAAAAGGTTTTCTTGATAAACAAAGTTCCTTGATACCCTCAAAATCGGATGACTTAATGTATGTACATATCATATGGATGTTTTTTTTCTTGTTTTCTTTATTGGGTAAGTCTTGAGGCAATGGCTTAACATATGTTAAGTAATCATACATTGTACATCATGATAAAAGTGCAGCAGTAGAGCTCCAAAATGTGTACCTCAAATATAATAATAGGAAAAGTTACACTGAGAAATTAATATGGAATAGGAAGCAATTCACATAATTAAGGGAGGGATGTTTAATTGTTGTAAACAATGCCTGTGTTATGAGAAAAAACTAGGTAGCCTTTGAGTATTGAAGTAAAAATAAATATTTATAATATAGCGTTGATTAAGACTAAGGCACACATAGATAAGACAGTCAATGTTGCGTCATACAGGTGCCATGTAGAAAACAAGAAAGAAAGAACTAGAGGAAAAATAGGCAAATCCAGAGAAATTAACAAAATAATTTGGAATTGTTAGATGTTCAATGCATGCTGTTATCAAATAACTGTCAAAGTGTACTAAAAACACTTCATTTTGGCATCTATAAAGATATCAATGTTCAGTGCTTTGAGACTTGCTAACTGAATCAAGATACTATTGAGGGTCTGAATTAATTAGAGTTGCTTTCTATTCATTATGTATAGCTCCACTGAGTAATAAAGTTAATATTAATCAAGAAAGTGTTGCATGTGTGTCAATAATGTTGTCAGGATCAGGTAGGCTAAATTATTTGCCATGTTTCAGATTTTATCATTAAACAAGATATGCAGATTCAGAAAACGTAGCCTCTTGGCTGGAGTATCATTTTGGATGAAATCCCATAGTGCGTATTACATTCTATCCTTGACAGTCGCCATTGGCAGCTTTGTATGGGTCATGCAGGCTATCTATAATTTGGACCGATTTCAGAGGTAAGCCTTATGGTAAATGTACTCTTTACCTTTACAGAAAGAAGATTCCTTATAACATAGGACATATTATGACTCCAATATAATTTAACATCAATATTTCCATAGGAATATTGCTTTAACTGTAACAATTTGACTGTATCAAAGTTAAAACTTATTTTTGTACTGATTTTCACTTCAGTATTACATATTTTTGTTACCTAAGTAGGGTGAAAGGTCCTGATATTCCATATTTCAACTCTGAACAGCAGTCATGGAGAGACTTTTTGTTGAGATCAACTATGAATGAGGCAGTGCACAGCATCTGGTACAGATGACGACTGGTACAGTTAGGAAGGAAAAATTGCACTCAACATTTTTCAAAATTATTTAAGGTGAATGTGTTACACTTCGATCCATAACAAGCTGTATCTTCTGTTTCTTTTTCATTCATATATTCAGTTTTCTTAACCACTGCCATTTATATAACATTCAGTAGGTTTTGTTTCCACGCACTTAAACCATCTCGGATTCCTGAATTTTGCTACCATAAGTAGGAGAAGTGGAACCATTTGCAATGGTAACAGAAAGAAATTATGCAAATTCTACCTTTCTTTGCTCCCTGGCATGAATCACTCTTTTCAGCTAATGTCTTGCTGGGAACAAGATAGTAGAATAGGCCAGTTTCATTACAGTTATAGATGTTTTGAGGCTGACAATCATGTATAAGTCCTGGTAGAACCTTTGTCTTCCAGTGCAGTACCGTGATGTCATCAAGAGCATTTGACTGCCACAAATTTGTTTTCTCTGTCACAAATTGTTTCCAATGTGATTCCAGGATCTTTAAATACTTGCAACCATTCTAATCTAGTCTTTAAATCAGCTGTGATATTCATGATTTTAATGAAATCTGTCACTTTTGTTTTCTGCATGATGCCACTGATTGGTAGAGCTGCTGCATGTTTCTGCTTGAACCACATGAAAAGTGCCATTTCTAAATCAGCATAACTCTTTACCTACTAATTGCTGTGTTCACTTGATATTGCACCCAATTTTAAAAATTCACACAAGATAGCATTTCTGTTAGTGATGACTGTACCTAGCATGTATAAACAATTTCTAAGTCAAAATCAATTTCAGTTTTGTGTTTATCGAGGGCCACCTCTTTTATGAATTTTACTTTTTGATCTAGCTTGGAGTATTTATTTTCTCTTTTCTCCATGGCTGATTAAAAAAAAATAAAAGATATTGAAAAACAAAACTGCTATTCAGCTCTAAACACCAGTTGTCATTGCACTATTGTACTGGAAGATGTATATGAGCTAATGTTGTTTACTTTTGTTTCCATGGTCAAAGCGGCCTGCTCAGTTTGTGACTTTGTCAGCTGCGATAAGGAAAATGTGTTTCGAATTTCATCTAAGATAGCGTATGTCATATGCTCATTTAACTACATAAAACTCAGTTGTTCTTCACTATGCTGTACATATAACAATGAAGTACATATAAATAAGGTTCTATAAATATTTTTGTAAATTACATTTTTTCCAGGACCTGCAAATTTTGCCATATAAATATGAATTACTTATAACTGTCTTATGTATAAAGGAGGTTCAACTGTATTTCGCTCTATCATTAAGTCAATTCCTTTTTCTTAATCTAGAACAAGCATTGGGTTTCTACCCAAAAATTTGACACTGAGTTTTTACTGGTAATATCCGTTATCAGACTCCCTGAATAAAAAAAGCATTATTAGAAAAAAAATGCCCATGCTTTTATGTTATTCTGTCTCTTTGTCAGCAGGAAAATTAGTTAAATACCAAACTTAGTCTTAAAGTTCAGAGTCTTTCAGATATGCACTAGTACTTTGAAGGAAATCCCCACTCTAAGGTAGGAAAATTCTGCAAGATATTTTGTTTTTTCAAAAAAAGCTCTACTGGTTTCAGTGAACTGCCTACCATATGGCATAACATTTTCATTACAAACAAAGTGTACATTTTCAGTTTTTATGAATATACTATAATGGTCTATTCACTGTGTAATATTTTTGCATAGCTGATTTGTCGTAAGAGGAAGAAAATATTCATATTGTATGAAAAAGTGGATATCCAAAACAGCAGTTGGTATATACCAAATCATTTTCTAGTTAGCCAATCATTTTTGAGTTATTGTTGGCTGTCGTTTTAAATTATTATATAATGTCATTATATAATGACTAAGTTTTAAGATTCCTATTTGGTTATTCAGATGGATATGCAAAAATACTTTGAAGACATAATATGGCGGTCAGCTTTTAAAATTAGTTATTGCTTTATCCTACTATATTCCAATGCTTACAATGAAATGTGTAAATATATAACTAAAGTCTATCTCAATTAACACATTTGTAAGAATTCCTTGCAGTAGAATGAGAATGTGAATTAAATCACTGTATACTGCATTACCCTGCATTTACATTCCCATGTTTTGCATTTTCTCCTAATGTAGAACACATTTTCATTATACTAGGCAGTTTGAGTACGAAAAAAATCAAAGTAAAATAACCAATTGGAACACTTCAGCATAAATCGAGATTTAACTGTATTGGAACACCACAGTGAAGCGAAAAATTATTAATTTTTAGATGAGTCGTATTTATTACACATCTGCTTCACTTTCGTACCTATTTTGAGGACATGTTTCGCAAACCATCGTTTGCATCTACGGCTATTGTGCGACTAAAGCTTGATCCAGCGGTGTGGGTAATTCTGGGGTTGCTGCTGCCATCTGTTGATTTAGTGATGAACTTAAATGTGGGATTCTCTTCTGGCGGGATTTCAAAGTTCATAAGTTGGTTTTTATGTTTTTCCATGTATATCCTCCCCCATATGACGAGTTCACTATGTTTTTGTACGTATTTTAGTAATTCTGTGCTATCTTCAATTTCATGATTTTCAGATCAGAAATGAGCTGCTATTGCGGACTTATCAATATTTTTGTATTTTTGTACCAGGGATATAATAAAGGAGAGATAAGGCACCTGACTAGAAAGAAATTAATTTGTTATCTGTCAGTAAAGAAAACATACACATGCTTATGTTGCAGTTGCATTTTGTACCCGGAATTCACTAAAGTGGTGATCTTTTAAAAGTACACACGTGTTTTTCAAAGTTAGTAAATATACTGCTTATCAAGCCTAGCGCTGGTGCCCCTAGTAGTAAATGCAAAACAACTCATAAGGTTTTACATAAATAGGCTACAAATATTCTTGTTAATGTGTATTTCTTTTTCAAACAAATGTCAAAGGCATTATCGAAAGTACAAATTTCGCTCCGAGTAGGGAATTAATGTTATAAGCTGACCACGTGTGTGCTCATTCTGTGATGAATATTGTTAACGAAGGCAAACCGTTTACCAAATTAGAAGTTTCCATATTCATATCTACAGGAAAACATCGGCAGCTAATAAACATGCTACCAACTTAGACAATTTTCAAAAGTGTATTTCACAAAGAGCAATTTATGATTTATATGGCAAGGGTGAATATCTATCTGCCAAAAGGCTGACCAATTTAATGAGGCGGGAAAATAGAATATACGGATTCTGTATCTTCTATTCATAATATTCTGAAATCTCTTGGGTTCAAATATAGGAGAACCAATGATGGTCACAAATTTCTGCTTGAAAGAAGCGATATTGTTACTCCAAGACTAAAATTTCTGCATACAATGCACGTTTGTACATGAGTGTCATGGTGTAAAATGCTTCATAAATACAAATTCATATCTATCTATTAAGTAGCTGTTAAATAATGTAGTGAAACAAAACTTTGTTTAAAGTCCATTACAGACGTTATATAAACATGGCATCATTAAAACAGAAAGTATATTCACAAGTCATTGAAATATCACTACATTGTTTCACTGTAGCAAACACCTTATTTCGTAGAACGCATCTTAATTTGAATCATTTTGTTTTGTGTGCGTATGAACGATAGCTATGTAAGAGAACTGTTCTCCTGTTCGAGGTTTTAAGGCCCAGATTGTGCGATTACTATTGCATATGTTCTCACACACATGCTTAATTATTAAGCGAACTTCTGTCAGCATTGTATCACTGTACATCTCAGCATCTGTATGATACTTGCTAGGTGGATTCGGCGAGACAAAGACAGATATATCTTCCATCTCTGTCGCCTGCCAGCCGTGGAACTGGCAACACTAAGACAGTACGATAACAGCATGGTCTCAATCCATGTTCATTCTTATTTTGTAGCTATTCTAAAGCTTACTGTACTGCAATGCTTCCTAATACGTACAAGCAATTTATCAATATTCTGCAAATGTTTATGTGGTCAAAAGTGAAGTTGAAGATTAAGCGCTGTAAGAAAGTTCTAAAAACGGTAGGGATAATCATTTGGGTAAAACACATCAGGTTTCTTCTATGGGTGCCTCAAAGTATTTAGTTCCAGTTTAACATTTGTATCAACTATTTTAGCAACATACACATTTCCTTGGTTCACTATTCGCATGCAGTAGACAAGAGGGTCTTCTAATTCAATGCTGAACACTGCATTAAAACTTTTTAGGGAAATAGCTTTATTACTTATATCGTCAAACGTAAAATGCTAAATCCATGGGAAATATTGCGTAAAGTTTCAGCTGTAACTTAGCAGAGCAGAGCCGCCCGTTAACGGTAGAATGCCTTTAAATGTTATCTTGAGTGACTTTAAACATCGTAAAAGCAAAACAAAACAAATCAAAACACGCTAAATGGCGATACAAATGAAAATAAAATTAAAGAAGGAATTCATGCAGTGATACATGATACTAAACAATTAAGCATTTTTAGTAGGTAAATATGTCATTTTATTTATTTAAATCAAATTATATTTGTGACTTTTATGTTGTTTTAATGCTAGTAGTGTATATGTTAAGCAGATGGCGTATCGGATATAGCGTCATTAAATAAAACAAAATGAAAAACAAAAGATATCTGTTGTAACTAAGGAGATTAAACATTAGTGATTTAAAAGTGATGCTAGGATCAGAACGGAGCATTTACGAATATCCTAGCTGAGGTTCTCGCAAATGTTTTATGAAACATATCAGGTATTATTATTATTATTTGATATTTAAACATAATTATAGGCCAAAAGTACACCTAAACATTATTCGACTATATGAAACACAAATTGTTATAATCCAATATCGTACTGAAAGACGTTCTTAGTGAGTTATTATGACTAATGTATGTACGGAGCAAATCATGTTTAATAATTCGATAATTGTATAGTTTAACTGTCAGATACTGAAGATTTTGCTGTGGATTATAACAAATTGTGCTAATTAATTTGTCTTTAATTAATGCTTAGCAGTTTATGTTGCATATTTTCGCAGATTTGTTCTGTGACTATATTTGGAGCTTTTGTGAAGTTATTTAGCGATTTTATGAGATTCTCCTCTCTGCTTAGGAACTATAGTGATTTAATGTATATAATTGTCTACAGGAGCAGAGGGATTTACTCAAGGAACACAGTTTCAACAAGAATCAACTAGAGCAGAAGAAGGTAAGGAAATAAATAATCCATATTCCTTCCGGAATCATTAGACTTTACGTAGACAATGAAGCTAGCTACAGTGAAGCAATGAATATTATACAAATATAACAATTTGTAACAAAAACTTCATTTAGCTTAAGAAAATGATGTAAATTATTCTTTCTAATTAAAATCGAACTCACAAACTCTTGTTCGCATCTTCAGTCAAAGAAGAGATTTATTAGATATATATTTATATTTATTAGATTCATTAGATTTTGTTAGCAATCTATAAGAACATGAATTTATATTAACTGGTTTTCTCTATGTAACATCACTTCAGCGTCAGGTAGTTTGCTGTTGGATAGACTAAAACTTATTGAAATATTGGCGGACCAATAATCGTTATGAAGTAGTCCTCCTGCAGTATTTCACTTATATTTTAACATCACGCTATTAGTACACTTACCTCAAATTTTGTAGACAAGCACCAAAACCTAAGAGCATAAACACACAGGGAGTACATTTTCCATATCGTTATTACTTGAGTAATAATGAATACATATTTAGCTGGTGTTAAGTTACACAAGATATTGTTTATTAAGAATTTATGCTTATCTTACACAAGTATGGAATGAAAAAATGTACTTCCAACAATTTTTTGAAATATTCGTTTGTCAAAATAAGTACAATTTTTACTACTGAAAGAGTAATTTTGTTTATATTATGCATTATTGTTTCTTATTACCAACGTCAATTAAACGATTAACAAATTTAAAACTACTGGAGATACTGAGGTGTGCTTTGGTTTGTATGATAATTTTATATCTTACTTGCGACATACATTTTGGAAATTTATGTTTATTTAATTAACAGAATTTAAAGAATCCAACAACAGTGCATATTCTTTAGTAGAGATTACACCGAAACATATCATAAACCTTTATTGACATTTATATTCTTTGACGTTATCTACAATGTGGATCTGTAATTGTATTTTGACCCCTTATGTATAAAAGCTGCTTTTCTTTGTTATTTAGGTTAAAACCACAAGGGTTGTTTCGAATTTATAGTTAGGTTTCTTAGAAATTATTCTTCTCCAGCAGATTTAACCTAAAATGCTACACACAATGAAGTTTTAATCCAATTAAAAGCTGTTGTTGAATGCAGAAGTTCGAAAACTTAAAAATTATATGGTTTTTCTTTGACTTTAAAAGCTATACAATACTTCAAAATTCAGGACATGAAATGCAATCATATTTAAATATTATTTTCTCTTGATGAGGCTGGTAAAGGAAATTAAATTATAAGCTTGTTCATTATAATCTGGTAAAGGGAGGACAGTTCTTAAAAAACAAGTGTTTAAAATTGCTTGTGTGGACCACTAAGCATAGGCTGATAAAATATACCTTTAAGTCTCAATAATACATATAGAAAAAAGTGATGTCAAAACTGCAAATCCCTTAAGTTCTGCATAAGTTGTCATTAAAAATAAAAGTTCAGTCAGACTTACTGAAAGAATAATATTATCAGTGTTGCATGATTAGTCCTAAACCTTAGAAGACCATTATGTGCAACAATCTGAATGGAATAAAATATTCATTTGTTCCATACATTATTTTTTCTTAATACAGCACTTTTTCTGTAAATTTAGTAGAATTAATAAGTAAATAATAAAACAAACTGAGACGATAAATGAGCTTTATATGCAAAATAAGGACTTACAGTGCTCTTTGCTGTAGCAATATTACAACCAGATATAACAATTTGCTACAAAATATACTTAAGTGTTTGGGAAGTGATTAATTGCTCACAGAACTTGTGAGACATGTTCCCCAAAATGTTATTTTTTTCTTTTGAACGCATTTATTGATAGATCAGCACATCTGCACTCTACAGATTATTAATCAGACATTATTTACATACATGATAGAATGAATAACAATGAAATGAGGAAAGCCCAGCAGGTACATTATTGTTTTTAGTATTACAGAAGTTCTTGTTGTGAGAGCTGATCCAGTGGTAGACGACTCCTGATGCGGTTCGGGAAGATGGATTTTCTCCCAAGGGAATAGTGAATGGCTCCTAAGATGTGTTTTAAGTTGCTGTAGAACTTTTCATCTGGTGAAAAAAGTGACGGTTGAATGGTGCTGATTCCAGTTTGTCTATGTCATTGACTATTCCTGACAAACCATGGTGCTTTTCTTGAGATTCGTAATACTTTGTTTTGAAATGTCTGGATATGTTTGATTTCAGAAGGACTGGTCCCTCCCCAGACTGGACAGGCATATAGTAGGAGTGGTCTTAATAAAGTCGTGTAGAGCAGTGTGCAGTTCTTTTTAATTTGAGTGAAGAACTTTTGTTGAGAAGAGGGTAGAGCTTAGCCAGTCTTGCTCGAGCTAGTTTGAGTTTGTTACTTATGTCTGGTTTACAAGTGAGTCACCGAACCATGAGTACACCGAGGTATTTAACTGTTTCACTCTCAGTTTCCAAGGTATAGGTTTCACTGGGAGTGTTATTGGAGGATAGTCCGGTCTATTTAGTGTAAAGATCATTGCTTCACATTTTTACTGGTTAAGCGAAATACACCAGTTATCAAGCTTCTTGAAGGTGATTAAGGCCTCTTGAAGGTGATTTCTAGCGGTATGAATATTGCAATGTGTTGCAAAGATTGATGTATCGTCTGGATACATAGCAATTTGAGCTGTAGGCATTGAGACTAATTTGAGACTAGTTCCCCAAAAATCTCTGTTGCATCTTCAGTCATTCAGTTTATTTCTTTGGTTACCCTTACAGCAGCTATGTGACAGATTATTTTTGTATTCATTACCAATCTCTGAAAACAAAACAAACTTAAATAGAGAATCAATTGGCAATGCTTCAAAATTTATTACCTGTTATTTATTTTTTAAAACAAATATTTTATGCCAAGCCATTATATGTTTTGGATTATTTAATTGCTTTAATATTATAACTTCTGCATTTATTTCATAGTCAAATGACCACAAATGTTCTACTGCGGCTGGTTTATCCACCTGTTTATACCTAGTATTTCTAAGAGGTTCCTCATTTCGGTATCTACATTACATGTTTGATCCTTTCAATGTACAACTGATCGCAATCTACAGAACTAAATTGCTAAATGCCTAATTTCTTCTCATATGAAATATTATATTATTAGAAAAATGTAATAAATTGTGTATATTATATTTACGTTGAGGAACCAATGTTATACCAAATTCTTTAAAAATTTATGAAATTTGCAATAGCACAAAGATGGTAAAAGCATTTCGTAAAGTTATAATCATCTTTTTTTAAGGTTGGAAACGTTGTTTACATTTGTGTATTTTAATGTTCCAAGCTTTATATGCATAAAATCATTATTAAAACCATTAATTAAAGCAATATTAATAATTTGTCCTTATTCCCTATTGAATTCCTCTTTATTTGGGGATATATTAACTTGAAAATGAAACTGCTAACAGCAGCAAATTTATTTAAAATGTTAGAAATTTTATTTTTTATGTTATCTTATCAATAAGAGTTAATTAACTATAAATGTTGAAATTTAGTAATCGTTATATCTTTTTTGATATAGAAAAGAAATACAATTATTTTTAATCTCTGACATGAATTTTTTATCTTTATCTTGTAGATTTAAAGGTTTTAAAGCATCATGTATGTCTTCATCAGTAACAATAGCAAAAGTTTCTTCTACGAAGCTATACCAAGCATTAATATTTGAAGGGAATATCTTTAGTGACTTGCATATCAAAATATCTAATAGAAAGATCAGGAAGGGAAGATGAAAGTGGGTTATGCATTGCTAAACCAGAAGTTTGTTAAAAAAATTGACCATTGAAAATTGAAAAGGAATTTGATGATTGCAAAGATTAGTAATCCTAAAAAGTATGATCTATTCTTCATCTAAATCTATACAAGACATCCACTTTTAATAAGCATTACAAGTTTTTCTCTAAGAATGTTGACAAATGTGGCATTTCTATGAAAGGAGACAACTTTATCGTTCTACAGCCATCAACTACTACATTGTTGATCCTTCTTTTACAGTTTATTTTAGGTCGCAGGACCCCTAGGTCTTGGAGCAACCACATTGGAAATTACAATATTACAATAATATTACAACATGCTGTAAAAATCAAAAACTCAATTCGATATAACATGAGAGGAACTTGAATTCTGAGAGTTATATACAGTGATATAGACAAATTTCCTTAAAGAACATTAACAAATTAACTAAATGTTTTGTGTCTGTAGGTGTTAATAACATGTTACTTGAACTACTGTACCTTTTTTATGGCATAACTGTATTTTGTGGACTGAAACACAATATATTTAAATGTAAGAGGGATTGTATATATATCAAAAGATGGTGGTGGTTCTTTTGACAACAAGAAGGAATGTGTTAGTTTTGTATGTCCTATTCTTAGTCTTACTGTTTTAATTGATCTTTTCCCTAGAATTTCATCTAGAACGCACTCTGGCTGTTTATTGAACTTATTTAATTATATTTTCTTATGGATGTGTTGTTCCAATGGTGTTTCCATATCGCTTTGAAATTAGTGGCTATGACTGATGCAAGGTCTTGATGAGGCGTAGGGATGTAAGAGGTGGAGGTGGATCCTTCGCAATAGCTCTGGCTTACTTTTCAGCATCCTGATTATCAGATACACAGTGCAGCCATCACTTTTGAACCAATAATAGGACACAGTGCAACATTGAGAGAAGATAATACACAATTGGAAGATTACATTACACTATATAATTCTCAGAGAAAATGCTGGAAATGTACTGCACCAGCTACTATACATGTTAGCATTCATCTCACCATATTGTTTGAAGTTATACAGAGAGAATCCTCGCCAAAGTTACTTATTTCGGTTTGAATGGATTCCTTGAGAGCACCAATTATCTGTGGCCTATTCTGGTACCCCCTATTGTGTAGATATCACCACAAGAAAAGATCTAATGATATTAGGTTCAAGGGATCTGGGCGGCCAGAGACCTTTTGAGATTATTCAGTTATCAGAGAAACTGGTTACAAGTTCTATGGTGTCATTAGATGTATAGCAGGTTGCTCCATCTTGCTGGAAATAACCTTCTTTCAATTCGATATCATCTCCGTAAAACTTCAGGGAATACTGTGAGACAAGTGCAAATATGTGTAGATACTGCTGGAGGGCACTTCCAACAGTTTCTCTGAGATGCAAATAGTGTACTGTAATCTCCCAATTGTGTAAAATAAAAAGAAGTATTTCTGAATGTGGAGTGCCATTGTTACTAAAATTAGGCAAATGAGTCAATCTTGTATATAATTTTCTCCACTTACAAGTTTTGTGATGAAGACTAGTTTCTGGGAACCTCTTCCCTATCGTCAGTTCTGTGGTTCATGATGCATCCGGTGTCTGTATCTGGCTTGGTGTCGTGCTGCCATCTAATGTCCGGCTAAGTTTCATGATGTGATCTACGGCGGGAATCTAAAAATTCATCAAGAGGTCGTGTTTCTTTGTAATAAATATGTTTTCCCAAATTTGTAGTTCCAGAGGTTTCTTTACCTGTTTGATCAGTTCTATTTCTTGTTTTACGTTGTGATTCTCAGACCAAAAGTGATGTGCTATGGCTGACTTGTCCATGTGTTTGAATTTAATATTTCTGAAGTGTTCTTTTATTCTTGTTCCTAGATTCCTTTTTGAAAAATGAAATAGATATGTCGACGATGTGTTTGCTATAGTTCCTAGAAGACTAACTGAGGATGCTAAAAATTTGCTAAACCTACAAGAAAAATCCACAGTTTTCAAATTTGAAGTAGGGCAGAATGAATGCCTAACTTTTCTAGATTTGAAAATCATTAGAACACCAACAGGATTACAATTTGGAATATACAGAAAAGCAACACATGTTGACAATTACATTAAATGTAACCCATTCAACCTAGTACAACATCAATATGCAGTATTCCATAGTTTGATTCAGAGATCAATCAACATTCCACTAACAAAAACAGAATATGAACAGGAATACACTCACATACACCAGGTTGCTGAATTGAACAACTACAACACAAATTTCATCAAAAAGTTGATCTACAGACACAAAAGAAACAAAAATTTAAAGGACATTACTACGTTAATAAAACTAGAAAATCCAAACACCAGATGTGCCAAATTTACATTTCATCCAAAATACTTCAAAATATTTGTAAGGATGTTTAAGAGCTTCAACATAAAATTAGCCCCTCAGAACAAACACAACATCCGCAACTTACTATACCACTCTTCAAAAAATAGCTCACCGAAAACTCAATTATGAGCTGCCGGGATTGTGACAACATATATATTGGTAAGACCGAAAGGTTAATAGGAACAAGAATGAAAGAACACTTCAGAAATATTAAATTCAAACACATGATGGACAAGTTGGCCATAGCACATCACTTTTGGTCTGAGAATCACAACATAAAACAAGAAATAGAACTGATGAAACGGGCAAAGAAACCTCTGGAACTACAAATTTGGGAAAACATATTTATTACAAAGAAACAGGACCTCCTGATGAATTTTGAAACTCCCGCCATAGATGACATCACCAAACTTAGCCGGACATTAGATGACAGCACGACACCAAGCCACATGCAGACACCGGATGCATCATCAGTTAACCACATAACTGATGATAGGGAAGAGGTTCCCAGAAACTAGTCTTCATCAAAAAACTTGTAAGTGGAGAAAAGTATATACAAGGTTGACTCATTTGCCTAATTTTTGTCCCAATTGTGTATTATATTCTCCCAAAGTTCCACATGTGCTCTGTTATTGATTCAAAAGTTATGGCCTATTGAAATGCCTCAGGTTTATATCACATTATATCCCTCTGAAACGGTATCCATACGAAGATTATGTCCTTACCCTGAGATCTCAGATTATGTTGTGGTATCTGCATATCTTGAGTCAAATTATCTGTGGTCCAAGGGTCACATATTGCCTTTAGAGAACTCATGGAATTAGAAAGAATGATGAAATGGTTCCTATCAGAATTTTGTATTTGTAGCATTGAATGTTTAATTGTGTAAAGCTTACAGGAAAGTAGTGAGAAGACATTTGGATGCCTAAAGGAAATAGCTTTATCTGTAGATACTATTGCACAGCCACGCGCATCTGCAGTTTTTGAGCCATTAGTGTAAAGTATACAGTGTTTTGGGTATACATTTAATAATGCATGAAGTAAGCATTTAAACTGAATAGAGTTGGTGTCACTTTTAATCTGGTTGGCCATATCCAGTAATATGTGTGGTTTAAAAAGCATCTAGGGTGGAAAGCTGTGAATTCCCTTGTTTATTGTTAATTTAATATTAATATTTATCTCTTTGCAACACTTTTGTAACTCTTAGGTATGGTAATATCTGCTATACTCTGGATGCTGTGTATTTATCTTTATATTTCTAAAGAACGATGTATTTCAATTGAGGTGAATCACGGATTGCTGCTACCTTTATGGCACATTGTGCTGTAAACTGTTTTCTTCTCATGCATAAAGGCATTTTAGTTGTCTCTATTTGTATGCTGGTAGTAGGACTAGTAAGAAAGGCTTCACTTGCAATTCTTAATGCAGAATATTGAACAGTATCAGCATTTTGAGGGCAGATAAAGAATATGAGTTATATACCACAGAACCATAATCCAGTTAGGAATGTATTAAGGCTTGAAAAGTTTTGATAATTACTGACTGATCTGATCGCCAGTTATTCAAAGAAAGAGATCTTAATATTGACATATAACAATTTATAACAAAAAATTCACTTGTCTTAAGAAAATGATATTAATTCTTCTTTCTAATTGAAATCGATTTCACGAACTCTTGTCCCCATCTTCAATCAATGTAAACCACAGAAAACCTTCATGAAATCAATTTCAATTAGAAACAAGAATTAACATCATTTTCCAAAGATAAGTGAAGTTTTTGAAAGAAATTGTTGTATTTGTTATTTATCTTCTTAATGTCGTTGTTTCTTAAATCTTTTATATGAGGAATCCATGATAATCTGTTATCAAATTTGAGTCCAAGAATTTTAGTTATTTTTATTAGTTGCAGTTCTTCTTCCTTAACATATGATTCTTGTCACCTATGCTACTGTTTATATCTTTTAAAGGTTATGCATTTAGACTTAGATTTTGAAGCTTTGAAATCTTTACCTTGTGGGCATTTTTTTGTATCATTCAGAGCTTTTTGTATAAGCTGGTTGAGAATTTCACGGTTTTTTCCTTTGCAGAACAGTGTTATGTCGTCAGCAAATTGATTTGCTTTAACTGGAGTTGGAATTATTTCCTTGATACCTTTTATGTCAATGAAAAATAAGGTAACACCCATGATAGCACTCTGTGGAATTAATCCTGAGTGATTCCCTCAGTGCACTACAAAGCCTACGGCAGCTGTATAACTACCACCCTATAGTGCAGCATATCCAGGATGCCCTCCACGTTTTAAACGTTTCTGGCATTAGCATGGTGTGTGCATGAATCCCTGATCATGTAGGCTTGCAGGGGAATGAAATGGCAGATTCAGCAGCCAAGATGGCTACCATGAAGCCCAGGGTTTGTGTACCACCTGTGACATCAGAAGATTTTAGAGTCATATTGCGGAGAGCTGCGCAAACCCGCTGGCAAAAAGAGTGGTCGGCTCTCCGCAATAAACTTAGATCTGTGAAAGATTTTATAATTCTGTGGGTTACCTCCTGTCATTCTTCTCATCTCGAGGAGGTGAGTTTGGCTCGGTTGCATATTGGACACTGCTTTTTTACTCATAGCTTTCTTTTTAAAAAGGAACCTGCTCCACTGTGTCCATTTTGCAATGAAGCGTTATCTGTCTGACACGTGCTGCTAGAGTGCTTTTAACTAGCACACCTTAGGACATCTCTGCAGCTGCTGGCCAGCTTTGCAGAAATGCTAGCGGATGATGACAGGGTAGTGGAGAAGGTTTTTAGATTCTTTTCTAGGTTAGACTTTAGGATTTAGTAAATGGAAGTTTTGGTAGGTCTTGATATTTATATATATTTATATATATATTTATACATATTTATGTGCATGTATATATATATATATATATATATATATATATATATATATATATATATATATATATATATATATATATATATATATATTTATGTGCGTGTACTTTTAATAAGTTAATTTACACTTGAATAGGGTTTAGAAGGATTTATATCTGGCTTTTGTCATGACTAGATTTTTAAAGAGCACTGATGACTGCCGTAGTTGAGTGCCCTGATACACATCATCACACCCTGTGTAATTCCGTTTTGCATAGTAACTGTTTTTGAGAGGGTATCATTGATTTTCACTTGTATATCTCTCTGTTATGAGAAATTATATATGAAGAATAACATATCTCCTTTTATATTGTTATCTAAGAGTATTGGTATAATACTTTCTCTTTATACCATATCATAAGTTTTCTCTATATCTAAACTTATAACAGTTGAGTGTTGGCAATTTTATCCATATTTCAGATTCCAGTAAGATTAGGTTATCAGTTGTAGAATGGAATTGACAAAATCCTTTTTGTTCCTTAGTAAAAATACTTTAGTGCTCTAAGGTCCATCTTAGCTTATTGTTAATGATTTTCTCCATCAATTTGCTCATTTTGCATGTTAAAGAAGTAGGTCGAAAGCTCTGAGCGTTTGCTTTGTCTTTGTCTGGCTTGAGGATAGTTACTTCAATTGCTTTTCGCCATTGGTCTGGAAAAAATTTATTCATCCAACAATTGTTATATATTTGCAAAAGATAATGCAATGTTATTCTGGGTTTATGCTTTAGCAGTTAATAAGAAATGTTTTCTGGTCCTGATGCTACTATGTAGCACAGTATTTATTCCTTCGTTGTGAGTGCTTCATTAAAATGTTGTTTATAGTGTTCCTGTATTGCATTTATATCTAGATGTTTCCATATTTACTTTTTAAAAAATCTTGATTATAATTTATATCACTAGAAGAATCAGAGAAGGTTTTTGTAATACATCTATTTCATGAGGCACATTTACTAACTTGTTGCTTCCTGGGTTTCAGGGACAGTTCATTTGTTTTCTGATATTGATTCCTTGAATTCTTCTGAATCTATTCCAAATTTTGGTAAGTGATATTTGACAGTTAAGCCGTGATACAAAATTAAGCTATGATAAATGTTTGCTTTCTTTTATTTATTTTCTTGCTGCTGCTTGCTTGCAGAAAATAAATTTTGTTATTATGGTTAGGACACCTTTTATACTAGTTATATGCAACATTTTTCTTTTTTTACATCTCTCATTCCACCATGGAACTGTTCTTTTGTTTCTATGTAGCTCTAATTTAGGTATGCTGTTTTCTGCAGTTTTTATTAAGCATTTACAGAATGATTCCAATATGTTATCAATATTTGTTTTGTGGAATTCCCAAAAGGGTATTAAGTTTTCCATTTTTTTATCTAAACTTTTTTGAAATTTTTCCCACTAAGCCCTTTTGTAGTTAAAGACAATAGTTGGATGTGTGGTACCTGAGGAGTATATTTTCAAAATTATGGGAAAGTGATCACTTCCATTTGGCTCTTTGCAAGCACTCCATTCAGATAAGGGGGCCATATCTTTCTTACCAGCTCAAAAGGAGTTTGGTACCTCACTACTGTAATTTATCAGTAGTAGCAAATTTTTAGGAAACTGTTTAACTAAATTGTAAGTTGGGGAATTCATACATATAGTTTAGAATCTGTTTCATGTTATTTCCGGGCTAATGAGTCTTAGGAAGGGCATAGTTAATAAGTATACCCCAAAAAAGAGGAATGAAATGTATTAGAAAACATATTATTAGTACTGCTTTAATTGATGGTTTAAGTAACATTTTATTCATAACCAGTATGAAAAATTTAAATATAAAATATATGTAATATGTCTAACTTAAAACAATAAAAGAGGAAGAAACTTTAAACATTTACATAGCATCGTTGGGCTAATAAGATGTACACAAAATTGTTAAAGAATTCATATAATTTTGGTTCCTTAGAGGAAATACATGTACAGTGTTAATGCTTAGATATTTAACAGCAAACTATTCTCTTTGCCCCCCAATATTTTAAAGTCATGTCCGGAAGTGTTTAGGTAGTTCACATATTTTTTAAATTCATTGCCGCAGCCTTGTTTGTATAAAAAGACAATTTGAGGATGATAACAATCCAATTTATACAAGTGTTTGCTGAAACAGTCATGTCTAGTGGAAAGTATGAACACTGCAACAGCTGTTTTTCTAGGTAGTTCAGGAAATAGTTTAGCCTCTACAGAATATTTGTCTTTTGGTGTTTAATATATTTGTAGTTAATTTAGCTGTATAATCATTAGTCATTTTCATCTTGTGATTCTCCAATTGATTCCAATGGTACTTTTGATTGCACCTTATTTTGAATTTTGGTACCCATTTTTGCTGGGATATCCACCATCTCATTGTTGCTCAATGCACAATGTGCTCAAATCCACTAGAAGGCAATCATTAATTAAATTTTGTATGTTTCACTAAACAATGACGTTCTCTTACTCATTGAGTTTTTAGATTCTGATTTAAAGCTATTGGTTAGACTGCTAAGGTAGCTACAGAATAGGAATGAAAAGGTGGGACTAGTCATCACTCTTTTAGAGCTACTGGCCAATGCGATGCATGCAACGCTGTACAGCTAAGCAGGCGTACTGGCTCACTTTGCCGAACCATATGGCTAATGTCTTTCTGTGTTCTGAAGATACCAATTAAAGAATTATTTTGTTTTTTCCCATGTTACAGAGCTATTTCTTCTGAGGATTACTGTCCAAACCCTATGTTTTTGGCACATCTGGTTTGGGAAATATGGAAAATAAGGCACCTGACAAGAAATATATGAATTATTAAGTATCAGTGAAGAAAAGCACAAACATGCTCATACTGCAGTTGTATTTTTCACCCTACATTTAATAAAGTGATCTTTTAAGAGTGCACATGTGCTTTTCAAAGTTAGTTGCTTCTCAAGCTTAGTGCTCTTGTGTCTAGTAGTAACTGTAAACTACTCATAAGATTTGACATAAATAGGCTACAATTACTCCTGTTAATGTGTATTCCTTTTTCAAACGGATGTCCATTAAAGACATCTTCGAAAGTACAAAGTTTGCTTACAATTGAGAATTAATATTATGAGCTTGTCAGGTGGGTGCTCATTCTGTGATGGACAATGTTAAAGAAGGCAAACAGTTAACCAAAGTAGGAGAGGTTTCCATATTTAGAACTCCAGGGAAACATTGGACAGCTAAAAAACATGCTACCCACTTAGACAATTTTCAAAAGTGTGTTTCACGTAGAATAATTTATGATTTATATGGCAAGAGTGAATATCCAACTGCCAAACGGCTGACCAATTTAATGTGATGCTAGGATAAGATCTGCATATTTACGAATATCCGAGTTTAGGTTCTCAAAAATGTGATCTGAAGTGAATATCAGGTATTATTATTTGACAGTTAAAGAGTGTAACCGCAGTATCAGACAGCGATTAGGAGGTGGCGAATTAATTGAAATCACGAGAATTAAAAAAAGAAGATAAATTAATAAAAATGCTTTGCTAAACTAATATAAAATATTGTCATATTAATATGAAATTAGAATGAAATTAGAGTAATGATTAAAATAGCGGTTTAATTAAGAGTAAGATGGGAAGAATATAATTTAAGACAACTAACATGCTAGAATCCATGTAAGGGAGAGAAAATATTTCTGTAAAATCTGAACACAAGTCGGGGAGACAGGAAGAGGTGACCGTTAGCCTCTTTGTTTAAGGAAAGGTTCAATGTCTGAGAACTATAACCAAGAATGTGTAGGAACAATAAGGTTTTCAAGATGCGGTCAAGCGTAAGACCTAAAAGGATTTACTTTGCTGAGGTGATAACGATGTATACCGTTACAAAGAGCCCAGGGTAGGCGTGACCCAACTCACGGTGGGATGTAACGTCAATGAGTTCGATGAGTTTTGCTAACCAATAAAGAAAAATCGAAATAAAATGAGAAACCAATACTAATGTAAGATTTGAGAAATGGGAGAAGGGTGAGTTATTTTGGTCATGTGATAACAGTTAGAGTGGGGATCAGAATAAAGTACGAACTGAATCGCAGAGTAGAGGAAAGAGCACTTCTACAGTCATACTACGAGGGGAAAGATGTGTTAGTGCGCGTGAAGAAGAAGTAGGAAAGATTTCTAAGTCCGAAATGAAAATCACTTCAACAGTCATACTACGAGGGGAAGGATGTGTTAGTGCGCGTGAAGAAGAAGTAGCAAAGATTTCTAAGTCCGAAATGTAGGGAAGTCAAGAATAACGCAACCAGCGTAAGAGAGGCAGCAGAAGAATTTTATAATAGCAAAGTATTCGCCGTATAAAGAAGTAAGAGAATTCTGTTAGGAAGTTTAGTAACAGGTGGTCACCGCTACAAATCAATCTGAATCAACGAACTTAGTGAGAATTAAATTAAATCATTTTTTGCAACGAACCAGTGTATTATTGAGACAACTGAGCAACCAACAAACAACAAATCCATTTCCTACAACCATTCACCTGAAGACAAGAGATCTCATAGCTCCAATTAGAACCCAAATCAAAAGTAAACACCAACCAATTGAAATCTGACATTCGGGTATGCCGCATAATGGCGCCGACACGTTGGGGCTTCGAATTGTAGGAAATGGGTGAAATGTAACGACGACAACGACGAGGAGAAGTGAGAAGAACGACGACGAAGGACGACTACGAGGAGAAGTGAGAAGACCGACGACGACAACTACGATGAGGACAGCAGAGACTACGAAGAAGACGGCAAAAACAACTACATAGAATTTTCCCCCAACCAAGAGAGAAGTTCAAGTTCTTTCGACATCAACTGAGCCTACTAGACGACGAGCAGCACGACAAAAATTGGTAAAGACATCACATAAACACCACAGCCGTACAACAGAACTGTGAGTTACACATACTCAATTTATATTTCTTGTAAATGTAATATCATTCATTGAGATCAATATCTATGTAATGTCTTAGTAATAAGTATTTTGGAAGGTAAATTAGAAAATTTAAAGGGGAAGTTCAATGCTTTTGAGAAATAAGAAGATCGTACAGAATAAATTTAAAATGGAAAATTCTGGGGAACAAATAGTTATGGAGACAGAGAAAGAGTTAGAAGTTTTTAATGAAGAGACAATGGAAAGCAGTGTTATAGGATCAGTAGATGAGGGTGTAAATGGTGTAAGTAGCTTAAATGTAAATAGGAGAAATGACAATCCTGGGGTAATGGAAAATCTACAAGAGATGTTCCAGAAACTCATGGCGCAAATTACTATTCAGAGTCAATCACTAGAGACTAAATTAGTAGAACAGAACCAATCACTAGAGGCTAAATTCGTAGAACAGAACCAATCACTAGAGGCTAAATTACTAGGTCAGAGCAAAGCTATGGACAAATCACTAGAGACTAAATTACTAGATCAGAGCAAAGCTATGGACAAAAAATTAAGTCAAATTACAAGCCAAGGGAAAGAAACAGAAGCTAGAATCACTGTCAAAATTCAAGGAATAACAGGGGAAATCCAGACCGTAAAAGAGGCCCTGCAGCGAGAAGTAGGTACTATAAGAAGTGACCTAGAAGCTACCAAATCTCTCGTTGCAGGAGTAGAAAATAGAATAGGGGAGGAAATTAATAAGGAAAGAATAAGATTAGATGAACTGACCACGACACAGGTAACGTTTGTACAAGAGATAAATGACCGGTTTGACACTGTAAACAATAGTATAGCAGCTGACATGGAGAAGTTAAAAGAAAAGGTAGCACGTGTAACAAATATTCAATCAGAAAATACACAAATGTTGAGGGAAACAGTAAGCGAGATATCTCAAATCAGAGATACTGTAACTGGTTTGCAGCTGGGACAGCAAGGGCAGGTACCTGAGAGTTCCAATTGTTCTATACATACACACAATGGAGAGAGGCAGAACGAACAGGTTAGCGCCCCTTCTGTCTCTCCTCAAAACAGCAATAATAGCGAAGTAAATATGCAAAACATAAATATGTATCCACCAGTGCACATGAATTTTCTAAGCGAATTGCCCCTCCCGAAATTTAATTGTCGCAATGACAACGCAGTACAATTTTTGGCCGACTTAGAAAAGTATTTTGTCATCAGAGGTGTACCCGTGCAATATAAGATGATAATAGTTCAAAGGGCGTTAGAATCTGTCGAACTTAATTGGCTACGAGTAACTGTGGGAGAAGGATGCAGCTACGAGTTGTTCAAAACAGCTTTCCTAGAAAAGTATTGGAACGCCAATGTCCAATACCAAGTAAGGAATCAGATAACAAATGGCCGATACCAAGGTAATAATGGAGAGTCTATTACTGATTATTTCCTGAGATATTCGCAAATGAGTAAATATCTACAACCTCCATTACAGGAAGCCGAACTGATTTCTCTTCTCACGCCCCACCTTCCTGAGAACATTAGAAATCACATGGTGGTAGCAAGACCTCAGACATTGAGTGAGGCAATTACATTATTAACAGCTTTACAAAGCATTGGGACGCAAAATTCACAAAATAGACATGAGAATCGAATGCCAGTGAGAAATCCACACAGACCGTGGAATAATAATAATCATGACGGGGAAAGGGCACACAATCCCCGAAATTTTAACACAAACCATAT
Source organism: Mantis religiosa (assembly GCA_030765055.1). Lineage (NCBI taxonomy): Eukaryota > Metazoa > Arthropoda > Insecta > Mantodea > Mantidae > Mantis > Mantis religiosa. Next base: position 222,093,585 of record CM060950.1, read on the forward strand.
GGCTACTCGTCACAGATACGATGCCCACGTCCCGAGGGAATTCCCTAACAACAATAGAGGGAGACAGGGACCACCAAATTCAAATTCATATAATTTCCCTATAAGATATGTACATGTAACTAGGAATGGAAATAGGGGTCACCCCCCATTTCTTCGAAGAGGGAATGCAAGACCGACGTTCCGACTACCAGAAGCTAATAGACAGTATCAACCACGTGACGCTGGTAGAGAGAACAATACAGACAGACCTGAAGTAAGACAGAGGAATCAACTTCTCTCAAGAGAATGGGTGCGTTCTCCTCCACCCACACCGATGGACGCGGCGCCCGAGTTAGATCAGAGGCCAGATACGACACAGCAGACGGGAAACGACTCCAGGGTGCGATAGAAGACGTCCCGCATCGGACCCGGATGAACACGCTAGTTCTTAATTTGAACAGGGACACAGCTCTGAGTAGGGTGGTACAGAATAAAACAGAAACAGAAATAGTAAGCGGTATTCAAATAAACAATCACTTAACAGAATTGCAAGAAGTGAGAGATGCTCCACGTATTGCTGCAATAATAAACAAAGAAAAATGACACATTACAATAGATTCAGGATCCTCAGTCTCAGCTATAAGTCAAGCATTCTTTTATCACTTAAAAAACAATGGAATGAAATTGCAAACATTGCCCGTGAAAAGTGCATATTGTACTCTGGCGGTAGGTCGCGCCAAACAAAAGATTAATACACAAATGCTTTTGAAAGTCACCATTGGGGAGGATACAATAGAATTTGTATGTTTTGTTATTAATAGGCTATCTGCAGACATTATTATGGGTAATGACGTGTTGTATGCGCTTCAAGCTAAGTTGAATTATCAAATGGAAGCCTTGGAAGTCAAAATTAAAGACGTCATAGTTAAAGTTCCGTTTAGCTCAAGGGAAGCAGAAAATGAGATAAGATTGACAAATGAAGAAAAATAAATAGATGGAGAAACATTTTTTGTAGAATTTATACGAAAAGGAGGGATGGAGCTAGTTAAGATGAATCCATTAGAAGCAGAAGAGATGAGAAGCTATGATAAGGATAAGTATATAGCTGGGGAAGAAGGGCTTTTAGAGATGACGTCATACGGACTTGGGCAGGCAGAAGCAGGTGAACAGGAGATAATTACCCTACCAGATGATTTCCAGGTAGTCGAAAATAACGTAAACATGACCTATAGAATAAGAGAAACAGTAGCAAACTCGAACCTACTTAACGACCACCAAAAAGAGATTTTTTATAACATTTTATGTAAACACAGAAATGTATTTTCGGAACACACTGGGACCTATAGTGATTTTGAGTATGAATTCGAGATACATGATGTTCCCCCATTCAAATACAAGTGCAGACCTATTCCATTGGATTTACAGGATGCAGTGAACCTTAAAATACAGGAAATGTTAGATGAAATCCTGGAGATATCGGCATCAAAATTTATAAGTTCACTGCAGGAAGAGGAGGATTAAAATATTTATTTGTACTTATCGACGTGATGTCGAAATTTGTGAAAATATACCCTCTCAAGAAATTAACAAGTGCAGCATGCGCGAATAAAATAGTGAAAGACTATATAGTCAAATACGGGAAGATGAAAGCACTATTAGTAGATAACGCGTCCATACACCATGGAAGACGATTCGTACACACCATTCAGGATGCCGGAATTCGCATCTATAATACAACGTCGTACCATCCATGCTCTAATCCAAGCGAGCGCGTAATGAAAGACCTAGGTGTTCATCTCCGAGTCCTTTGTTCATTGAAACAGACTACCTGGCCAGACCACATCAACTATATTGAGTTTATATTCAATAATTCAGTCAATCTAACTTCAGGATATGCTCCTATCCAATTGCGTAGGGATTTAACACCGGAACCAATAATAGAGGGTGTTCCGGAAAGTATACAAGTGACGACCGAGACAGATCGAGAACGGATCCAGAATGCTGTTAAAAGAATAATGGAAAAAGTAGAGAAAAGAAACGCAAAGAAACTGTGGTATAAGAAGAATTGGGAACCAAAAGTCGGCGACTTAGTTCTAGTGAAATCGTTCGACAAGTCAGATTTGTTAGGAAAGAAGACTAAAAAGCTATATATGCTATGGAAAGGCCCATACCGGATTGAGAAAATATTTGGTGACAGAGCGTATGCTCTAATACACCCAAGAAATGGTAAACCGATAGGCAGATATAACATCTCCCTAATAAGGCCATATCGTCAAAAAACGTTGTAAACAGTACAGAGCAGACCCAAGAATCACCGGTGTGAAGGTGATTGAAACTATATATACGAAGATGTAAAGAATACCAAGTAAAAGTTATATAATTAGTACGGGTAACGTTTTCGTTTGAAATTCAAACACTGCGTGGGAGTTGCAAGTTCCAAAAATTCCTGTGCACAAACAAAATGATAATGTAATAAGAATAACCACAGCTAATGAACATGTTAGAAAGATCTTTAAAAATAATTTGTGAAATGTAAATATAGTCTAAGTACTGATGTATTCATGAGCCAAAAGGCTATATCGTTATTGTAAAGGTCACAGACTTAGGCGTGACAAAGTGAAAGAAAGTTTAGAGTGAAAAGTGAAGTAGAAAGACAGGACAATGAACTGCCAATGTTTACTGTCAGGTAAACGAAACAGCTGATTACAGGTAGACAACTGAGTGCAGGTAGAGGTAACCATATTTGGGCATCATTACGCAAACTATAATAATGTGAGGACGAATGTTCTTACGGTGAAGGACTGAAAGATAAAGAAACGTCCCAATAAGTTAATATAATAATATTAACAAAATCATTGAATGTAAAATGTAATATTGTAAACTGTAATATGGTGACATTAATGTAGTACTTAAGGAATGTAATAAGGTAAAATCAAGTTGATGTCAAGTGAGACAAGGATAATTCAGTGAAGTGTATATATAGTTGAGGTACGACGAATGCTATTTGTATATAGGGTAATAACCACATATACGACAGTGTACTTGTCTATGTACGTAATGTATCATATCTATAATTCTATGTATATGATGTACCATATTGACCATTCTATGTGTATAAAGTAACACACTGATAAAGATGAGGGAACGGTGACCACCGAAAAATGTTTCAAGTAGGGAATGAGAAATAATAAGATATAAGGAGGAAATGTCATGACGGGGGTTTGACAAAATTTAAATAATGGGTATTTCATTTTTGTCAAACGGGCATTATGTAACCGCAGTATCAGACAGCGATTAGGAGGTGGCGAATTAATTGAAATCACGAGAATTAAAAAAAGAAGATAAATTAATAAAAATGCTTTGCTAAACTAATATAAAATATTGTCATATTAATATGAAATTAGAATGAAATTAGAGTAATGATTAAAATAGCGGTTTAATTAAGAATAAGATGGGAAGAATATAATTTAAGACAACTAACATGCTAGAATCCATGTAAGGGAGAGAAAATATTTCTGTAAAATCTGAACACAAGTCGGGGAGACAGGAAAAGGTGACCGTTAGCCTCTTTGTTTAAGGAAAGGTTCAATGTCTGAGAACTATAACCAAGAATGTGTAGGAACAATAAGGTTTTCAAGATGCGGTCAAGCGTAAGACCTAAAAGGATTTACTTTGCTGAGGTGATAACGATGTATACCGTTACAAAGAGCCCAGGGTAGGTGTGACCCAACTCACGGTGGGATGTAACGTCAATGAGTTCGATGAGTTTTGCTAACCAATAAAGAAAAATCGAAATAAAATGAGAAACCAATAATAATGTAAGATTTGAGAAATGGGAGAAGGGTGAGTTATTTTGGTCATGTGATAACAGTTAGAGTGGGGATCAGAATAAAGTACGAACTGAATCGCAGAGTAGACGAAAGAGCACTTCTGCAGTCATACTACGAGGGGAAAGATGTGTTAGTGCGCGTGAAGAAGAAGTAGGAAAGATTTCTAAGTCCGAAATGAAAATCACTTCAACAGTCATACTACGAGGGGAAGGATGTGTTAGTGCGCGTGAAGAAGAAGTAGCAAAGATTTCTAAGTCCGAAATGTAGGGAAGTCAAGAATAACGCAACCAGCGTAAGAGAGGCAGCAGAAGAATTTTATAATAGCAAAGTATTCGCCGTATAAAGAAGTAAGAGAATTCTGTTAGGAAGTTTAGTAACAGGTGGTCACCGCTACAAATCAATCTGAATCAACGAACTTAGTGAGAATTAAATTAAATCATTTTTTGCAACGAACCAGTGTATTATTGAGACAACTGAGCAGCCAACAAACAACAAATCCATTTCCTACAACCATTCACCTGAAGACAAGAGATCTCATAGCTCCAATTAGAACCCAAATCAAAAGTAAACACCAACCAATTGAAATCTGACATGCGGGTATGCCGCAAGAGGATATGAAACACGAATTATTATAATCAGATATCATACTGAAACACGTTCTCAGTGACTTATGATAGCTATGTATATACACAATTATTCATGTTTAAAAATTAATAATTATATACTTTAACTGTCAGATATAAAAGTATTTTGTGTGTTTTACATTAATTTGTACTAATTAATTTTGTTTTTAATTAATGCTTAGAAGTTCATGTTGTATAATTTCACAGCTTCGAACTGTACCTATTAGAGGAAATGAATTTGTGAAGTTATTTAGGGATTTTTGTGAGACTCTCCTGTCTACTCAGGAACTATATTGATTTAATTTATCATTGTCTGCAGGAGCAGAGTAATTTTCCTGAAGGAAATCAATTTCATCAAAAATAATCTGTAGGAGAAAAAGGTAAGATAATAATATACATTCAACTCACTGGATTTTGTTAGAAATCTATAAACAAATGAATTTGTATTAACAGTTTTTATCTTTGTAACATCACATAGTTTGCTAGTGGCGGCACTAAAACTTACTGAAAATGTAGCAGAACAATGATCATTATAAAATAGGCTTCCTGCAGTATTTCACATATATTTTAACATCACTTTATTAGTAACCTTACCTCCAATTTTGTAGATAAGCACCGAAATCTAAAGACATCAAAATTCAGAGAGGAAATTTTCCATATTTTTATTACTTGAGCACAATTGAATACATATTTATATAGCATTAAATTGCCCATGATAGTTTCTCATGAATTTATGCTTTTCATCTTACACAAGTATGGAATAAAAAATGTTTAATTTTTTTCATCTGACATATCATTGTTTCTTATTATTCCCAAAGTCAATTAAACAATTTACACTTATAAAAATACTGGAGATATTGAGTTCTGCCTCAGGATTTTATATTTTACTTGCACCATAGATTTTGGAAATGTATGTTTATTAAATTAACAGAATTTACAAAATTCAAGAACAGCTATATTCTTTAGTAGAGATTACACCGAAATATATCATAAACCTCCATTGACATTTATATTCTATGACATTGTAAATACTGTGGATCTATAATTGTACTTTGACACTTTATGTTAAAATTTGCTTTTCTCTATTATGAAGGTTAAGGGATTGTTCGACTATAAATTTGGGTTTCTTAAAAATTATTTTTCTCCAGAATATTTGCTCTAAAATGCTGCACAGGATGCAATTTAAATCAAACTAAAGACCGTCATGTTTATTACTGAAATTCCACAAATTAATATATATTAATATTTTTCTTTGATATATCAAGATTTAACTGTATTGGAACACCACAGTGAAGCGAAAAATTATTAAATTTTAGATGAGTCGTATTTCTTACACATCTGCTTCACTTTCGTACCTATTTTGAGGACATGTTTCGCAAATCTTCGTTTGCATCTACGGCTCTTGTGCGACTGACGCTAGATCCAGCGGTGTGGGTAATTCTGGGGTTGTTGCTGCCATCTGTTGATTTAGTGATGAACTGAAATGTGGGATTCTCTTCTAGCGGGATTTCAAAGTTCATTAGTTGGTTTTTATGTTTTTCTATGTATATCCTCTCCCATATGACGAGTTCACTATGTTTTTGTACGTATTTTAGTAATTCTGTGCTATCTTCAATTTCATGATTTAGTGTAAAGACTGTGAAAAAATTTACATAGGGAGAACAAAGAGAAACATAGGCACTAGAAGGAAAGAACACTTCAGGCACTTAAGATAAAAAAATATTGATAATTCCGCAATAGCAGCTCATTTCTGGTCTGAAAATCATGAAATTGAAGATAGCACAGAATTACTAAAATACGTACAAAAACATAGTGAACTCGTCATATGGGAGAGGATATACATAGAAAAACATAAAAACCAACTAATGAACTTTGAAATCCCGCTAGAAGAGAATCCCACATTTCAGTTCATCACTAAATCAACAGATGGCAGCGACAACCCCAGAATTACCCACACCGCTGGATCTAGCGTCAGTCGCACAAGAGCCGTAAATGCAAACGAAGATTTGCGAAACATGTCCTCAAAATAGGTACGAAAGTGAAGCAGATGTGTAAGAAATACGACTCATCTAAAATTTAATAATTTTTCTTTGATTTTAAAAGCTATAAAATTACACATTTTTCATTATAATCTAGTAAATGATGGAGAATTTAAAAAAAATCTCGTGTAGAGTATTAAGGTTAGGATGACAAAATATGCCTTTAAGTCTCTATAATACACATACAAATGGAAATGCAGGCCAGAATTGCATATTTCTTAAGGTTTGTGTAACTGGTTCAAAAAATAAGAGAATTTCACTAAAATTGAGTGAAACAATGACATAAGTGTGGCATGATTAAACTTAAACCCTACAAGATCATTGTGTGCATCACTCTGAATGGAAATAAATATTTATTTCATATTATATTCAATTTGTTCCATATATTACTTTTTTCTTAATACTGAGCTCTTTTCTGTAAATTTACTAGAACAAACTGAGAAAGTGAAATGAACTTTATATGCAAAATAAAGTCTTACAGTGCTGTTTGCTGTACAAATATTACAACCAGATATAATAATTTGCTACAAACTTTACTTATCTGTTTGAGAATTGATAAATTCCTCACAGAACTTCAGAGACTTGTTCCCCAAAAATCTCTGTTGCATCTCAGTCATTCAGTTTCTTTCATTATTAGCTTTACAGCGGCCATGTGATGGATTATTTTTGCATTTTTCACCAATCTCTGAAAATAAAACAAACTTAAATAGAGAATCAATTGGCAATGCTTCAAAATTTATTACCTGTTATTTATTTTTAATATAAATATTTTATGCCAAGCCATTATATGTTTTGGATTATTTAATTGCTCTAATATTATTACTTATGCATTTATTTCATAGTCAAATGACCACAAATGTTCTGCTGCGGCTGGTTTATCTATCTGTTTATACCTAGTATTTCAAGAGGTTGCCCATTTCGGTTTCTACATAACATGTTTGATCCTTTCAATGTACAATTGATCGCAATCTAAACAAATAAATTGCTAAATGCCTAATTTGTTCTCATCGGAAATTTTATTCTATCAGAAAAATGTAATAAATTTTGTATAGCATATTTATGTTGAGGGACCAATGTTATAGCAAACTCTTTAAAATTTTGGTAAATTTACATTAGCACAAATTAGGAATAAACAGATGGATAAACCAGCCGTAGCAGGACACTTATGGTTATTTGACTGTAAAATAAATGCAGAAGATATCTTAATAGAGCAATTAAATAGTCCAGAAGATTTAATGGTTTGGCATAAAATATTTATTTTAAAAAATAGAGAACAGTAATAAATGTTGAAATATGGCCAATTGGTTCTCTCTTTAAGTTTGTTTTATTATCAGAGATTGGTGGTAAATACAAAAATAATGCTTCACATAGCCGCTTTAAGGTTAACAAAAGAAATATACTGAATGACTGAAAATGCAACAGAGATTTTATCTACAAGATAAAGAGAGAATGGGCACTTTGGAAAAAGAGTAAGTGCACTTGTAGATCATATCATGGATCCCAGTATTAGAAAAGCGGTAGAAGAAAACCTGAAAGTTTGCTGCCATATGACTTTGTCTAAATTAAACTCCATTATGTCAAAGAAACTGATGATGAAACTATTAAAGATATATCATTTGTTTGAACTTTCAAGGCTAGCTACTAGTTAAATCGTGTAATGGCAGCATTTAAACAGGTAAATACATTTAAAACCAGTGGTGTTACTTGTGATTCTGATTTGCTTCTTTATTACAAAGAGCTTTGTGGAATTCTCGAACAGCAAAGACATGGTGGTAACGATAACAGATTAGATGTAGTAACAGCACTCCTGTCATTGAAGGTAAACGCTGATTCTTAGCACAATTTCTGTGAAAAGTGCCTTCAATTGCTTAGTTGTTACAGACAACAGAACAAGTATGTAAAGCGAAAATATCACAACTTGTTGTGTGCTGCAGTTTAGCGATGTCTGTTGTGTGATATTTGCTCTTATGCATGTTACCTACTATCTGCTGACTTCAAATAAAATGTCTCAATTTGAAAAAAAGGGGATTATTACAGTTGTGCTACTCTAGTTACCTGTTACTTTTCATTTGAGCCCTGTCATTATTTATTACTCCTTCCCCAAAAATGTGCGCGAAATTAATGCAAATTTATGGTAGAAAACACAAAACCCCACCAATTAAAATTATTAATGCGCATTTTATAAATAACTGTCAGCACAAAATCTTGTCTCTGCCTGTAACCATCGAACTGAACAAAGTGTTGTCTCCACCTCACCTGCTCTACCTTCATATCAACTACCGGTTAAAAGGTATTTTGTAACAGCATGCAATACATTACACCGGACAATGCACTCTTTTCAGTTGCACTTTTCATTTTCAGCTTTATTTCACGTAGGATGCTTGTGGATATGCCTTTTCATTTATTATTAACATGATAAAACACATCCTTAATTAATTATTTATTAAAAGCAAATAATTCAACGTAGATTGCTTGGACCCCCACCCCGGATACGGACTTCTAAGTACGTGCCTGCTCAGTACACATATACACCATGCCTAAGGCGAATACTCGAACCAAAATTCTTTACGCGGCGTAACGCCAGAGACATTCGTTCTAGCATCCCGAGCATTTTCATTGCATACTCACATGGCGACGGGCATAAAAGTTTCGCGAAGAGCGATAACGTGGCTTCTTGACACAAAGACAGCACGCAGATAAAGGTCTGCCGAAACAAAGTGAGATAAATGGAAGTTTTTGGTGACATCTAGATTGACAGAGAGCATTCGGTCTCTTGATTGTTCTGGAACAGTCTGGAATTATCGGATGAGGTATTTAAGGAAGTGACGACTAGCCAAGGGTCAGTGAGTCGGAAACAGTAAACAGCTGTAAAGTGCTGTAACGAGAGCTGATGTTGTACACAGGTGTAATAAGAAGGCTGTTGTTTGCTCATCGACCTTGGTGGACTGTAAATGTGTATGTGACGTAATTCTGCCGTAACTTGCTACTGTGAGTGTATTTCTACGCAAATAAAGGACGTTCTTAATTTCTACAACTCGGACTATTAATTCTACGAACCCACAAAGTCCCAATTGCTGTCAGAAGTGCGACATTACAACGATGGGCGCGGCATTGGATAATATTTTACAGAAAATGGAAGAAATGAAGACGGCTAACGACAACCTCGCCGCGAAGACGGAAGCTGCAAATAACAACTTGGCCGCGATGATGACAGAATTAGCGAAGACGGAGGCGGCAAATAGTGACCTGGCCTCAAAGTTGGAGACGAAAAATCACAATCTGACTGCAATGAAGGCCAAATTAACCACAGAAATGAGAGCAGCGAACGACAGTCTGGCCACGGAAATGAAGGTGGCGAACGAGGCTCCCGCCGCCAAATTTGAGGAACAGTTGGCCGGCGTGAGGGATGACGTGACGGATATGGGCAAGCGGAAGGGCCAAGTGGACGAGCGTGTCGAAGACCTGGCAAACCGCTTCAGTGACCTAGAGTAAAAGGCCCACAGTACCACCAAGTCCCGGAACGCCATTGTGGAAGACGTCGAAGACCTTGCGCACCGCGTTAACATCCTAGAGGGAAAGGCCGACAGCAACACAAAGTCCCTGAGTGCCATTGGAGAAAACATCGTCGGCAAGGGGTTGAAGGACCTGAAGGCTGAAGCGACGGGACGCGAAATAACATCGCGCGCCTCAAATCTTCTAAATACGACGGCGCGACTGCTTTCGAAGTCTTCAGCCACCAGTTCGACGCAGTGGCCAAGAACAACAAGTGGTCACCAGAGGAAGACGCCACACAGTTAATAACCAGCCCCCAAGGACGGGCCACAGAAGTTCTGAACGCGGTCCAGATAGCAGCAGCACCCAGGGACATCTGGGAGGCCCTGAAGGATGGCTTTGGAAACCACCGTCTAGCCGCAGCGTACCACAGCCAGCTGAAGTAAAGGTCGCAGCTGTTAGGGGAGACGCTGCAGGAGTTCGCCCTGACAATCGAGCAGATGTCCAGTAAAGCCTTATTCGACCTCCCACCAGAGTTCGCATCCCGAGATGCTGCCGACACCTTTGTCGACGGGGTACACGAGACACGGAGATTCGTTAGCGCCCAATGCTCGTCGACCACAAAACCATCTACGAGGCGCTGACGGCATCACTAAGGATGGAGGCGGCCAAGGTGATGGCTACTCCGACGTCGCGAACCAGGAGTATCGGCTACACGGGAGACCGAAGGCCAGCCGAAGGACGCCGGCGGAGACCTAGTGGCCTGTGTTGGGTGTGTGGACAGCCGGAACAACTGGAAAGAGACTGCCCAAACAAGAAAGAGCAGCCGGAAAACGAGTAAGGGCAGTCGTGGCTAGGGGCACGTAGGCGCCATCACCACCATCCCCTCGAGTGACACTATGCGCTGTTAGCCGACGGATGGATGACAGCCTCATCGCGGACGGTTGGGTTAGAGGGAAGCTGTGCCGTGTGCTCGTAGACACCGGGGCAGCTGTGACCATCATCAGACCTAACGTGGCCAAGGTTTTGCCGTCGAGAAAACAGAGCCGACCGTACCAGTTAGTGATGGCCCTACTGAAGTTGATCTTGGGACAGAGTGCAGTGTGTCTGTGGGTGTTCGTCCCGAAGGTTACTGAGGAGGTGATACTGGGATTGGATGCCCTCAGGAACCACGAGGCGACTGTCGACGATGGCAGGAAAGTCCTGCGGCTCAATAGACAAGAGGTCATACTCCGGCAACCCTATTATCGCCTTGGAATCTGCAGGGTCATCTTAAAGGAGGACGTAGTTGTCCCCGCAAAAAGCGAGGTGGTGGTGACGGCACGATTAGTAGGCCAGCGGACGAAGAAAGCGATGCTGGACAAGAACACGCCTGTGCACTGTGTGTAGCGAGAACATTATTGCCGTGCCGAGAGGAGGTGCCAGTGAGGCTGCTCAACCTGAGAGACACCGATAACGACATCCAGACCGGGATGGACTTGGGGACTTGCGAGCCCATGACAGCAATCGACTAGATACAGGAGCCTGTGTCGACGCAACACCTGGGGCCCCGGCTGGAAGGCTTATTGGAGAGGGCGGTCAACCACCTGACCGCGGAACAGCTGGAAAAAGTTCGACAACTGCTGAGATGATACCAGCGCGCCTTCAGTTCAGGTAACGGTGACAATGGCTGCACAGAAATAGTGCTTCGCCTCATCCACACCGGAGACACCCGGCCTATTCAGCAACCACCAAGACGCATTCTGCTGGCCAAAAAAGCGGCGGTACGAGGCATGCTAGATGACATGAAATCCAGGGGAGTAATTGAAGAGTCTGACAGCCCTTGGTGTTCCCCTGTAGTTCTGGTGACAAAGAACGGTGAGCTACGCTTCTGCGAGGAATACAGGAAGTTGAACGCTGTCACGCGGAAGGACTGTTTCCCCTTGCCCCGGATGGACTACACCCTGGTCACGCTAGCTGGTTCACAGTGGTTCTCGACCCTGGATCTGAAGTCGGGTTACTGGCAGGTGGCTCTGGTCCCGATAGACAAGGAAAAGACCGTATTCTGGATAGACCAATGGCTTTGGCAGTTCACAGTTATGCCCTTTGGCCTTTGCAACTCACCAGAAACCGTCCAACGCTATATGGAGTCGGTGATCAGAGGACTGACTTATGACGCCTGCCTGTTATACCTGAACGACATCATCATCATCATTGGCAAGGCCTTCGAATACCATCTGGAAGACCTGAGCAAGGTGCTACAGAGACTGCAGGCGACCAAATTGAAGCTAAAGGCGTAGAAAAGCCTGCTCTTCCTCAAGGAAGTGAACTACTTGGGCCACATAGTCTCAACAACCGGAGTGGCCACAGACCCGGACGGGATCCTGGGTTTGATTCCCGGCAGGGGGGAAGATTTTTCTCTGACTAAGATAATTCATCTTCCCAAGAGTGTGGAAGTATAAACGAGAGTGCGAATGTGTGCGTGTGTGTGTGTGTGTGTGTGTGTGTGTGTGTGTGTGTGTGTGTGTGTGTGTGATCTAATGATTAAAACAACTAACGAATACCAGTTAACACCTTCGATATGTTCCAAAGAAGAATGGCCGCCGATATGACCATTGCCGTACAGGTGGTGTATAAATGGAACAAATAAAAAAGTGGAGAGATAAGCCGCCTGACTAGAAAGAAATGGATTATTAACTGTCAGTGAAGAAAGGACACACGTGCTTATGTTGGAGTTGTATTGTGTACCCTGCAATCAGTAAAGTGGTGGTCTTTAAAGAACACACACGTGCTTTACGAAGTTAGTAAATATATCGCTACTACTACTACTACTGGTGCGCCTAGTAGTAACTGCGAAACAACTCACAAGATTTTACATAAATAGGCTACAAATATTCTTGTTAATGTGTATTCCTTTCTCAAACAGATGTCAGTTAAAGTCATTTTCGAAAGTACAAATTTCGCTCCGGGTCGAGATTTAATGTTATAAGCTTATCACTTGTGTGCTCATTCTGTTGCGAACTTTGTTAAAGAAGGCAAAAAATTACCAAATTAGTAGAAGTTTCCATATTTATATCTCCAGGGAAACATCGAGCAGCTAAAAACGTGCTACCAACTAAAAAAATTTTCAAAAGTGTGTTCCACGAACAACAATTTATGGTTTATATGACAAGAGTGCATATCCAACTCCCAAAAGGCTGACCAATTTAATAAGTAGGGAAATAGAATATACGGATTCTGTTTCATCTATGCATAATGTTCTGAAATCTCTTGATCTCAGATATAGGAGAAGCATTGATGATTGCTAATTTCTTTTTGAGAGAAGCGATTATGTTACTGCAAGTCAAAAATTTCTGCGCACAATGCGTAACATTAGTACATGAGATTCATGGTGTGAAACTGCTTGATAAATACACATTCATATGTTACGTATTTATTAAGTAATTTAATGAAACAAAAATTGGTTTAAAGTGCATTACAGACAGTACACAAATATGACATTGTTAAAACAGAAACTATATTGACAAATCGTTGAAAAGTCACTATTTTGTTTCACTGTAGCAGACACCTTCTTTCGTGGAACGCACCTAATTTAACTCATTTTGCTTTGTGCGCATATGAACGATAGCTATGTAAGTGAACTGTTCTCCAGTTTGAAATTTACAAACACAAACACAATTTTAATAAGAAAGAAGAAGCATTAAAACTACACAGAACGTAGTACTCAGCTTTAGTAAATAAATTCATAGCTAAATCACGCGCTTCAATCTTAAAAACCACGCTCCTTCGAACCCGGATTTGTAGGCATTATAATGTGTGAAACAGGCAGGCAAAAATGCATTAAAAATGGACAAAATGGACACTTATGCACTGACACTTTGCTAAGTAAGCACTTAGAAATACACAATTTTAGTAAAATGGTTGTTAAAATGCTCAAGGTTTTAAGGTTCAGATTATGTGATAATCATTGTGTATGTTCTCACACACATGCTTAAACGTTAAGTGAACTTCTCTGTCAGCATCTCTATCACTCTACATCTCAGCATCTGTATGATACTGCTAGATGGATTCGGTGAGAGAGAGAGAGAGAGAGAGAGAGAGAGAGAGAGAGAGAGAGAGAGAGAGAGAGAGAGAGAGAGAGAGAGAGAGAGAGAGAGAGAGAGAGAGAGAGAGAGAGAGAGAGAGAGAGAGAGAGAGAGAGAGAGAGAGAGAGAGAAAAATCTTCTATCTCTGTCGCCCGCTTGCCGTGGAACTGGCAACACCAAGAGAGTACCATAACCGTATTGGCTCAACTCATGTTCATTCTTATTTTCTAGCCACTCTAAAGTCTACTGTACTGTAATATTTCTTAAAACGTTCAAGAAAATTATCTATACTCTGCAAATGATTATGTGGACAAATATGAAGTTGAAGATTAAGCGCGTATAAGAATAGCTTTAAAAACAGTAGAGACAATCATTTGAGTAAAACAATTAGGTTCTTTTATACGGGGGCCTCAAAATATTTAATTCCAGTGTAACTTTCGTATCAATAATTTTAGCGATTAACACACATTTTCTTGGTCTACTATTCGCATGTAGTAAACAAGAGAATCTTCTAATTCACCGCCCTACATTTTCATTCAAAGCTTCGAAGGAAATAGCTTTATTACTTAAACCGTTAAATGTAAAATATAAAATCCTTAAGAAATACTGCATTGAGTTACAGCTGTAAATTATCAGAGTAGAGCAGACCGTTGATTGTAGAATCTTCTTACATGTCATCTTGGGTCACTTTAAACATCGTAAAAGCAAAACAAAACCAGTTAAATCAAAACACGGTAAAGGTCGGTGGAAATGAACAAAACTAAAGAAACAACTCATGCAGTTATATATAATAACTAAACATTAAGCATATTTTAGGTGAATATATTATTTTATTTATATATGTCAAATTGTATTTGTGATTTTATGTTATATTTAATGCTAATAGTGTATATATAGCAGATGGCGTTTCATATCTGACGTCATTAAGTTAAACAAAAGAAGTATGTAAAACAAATGATAGCTGTTGTAACTTGGAGATTAAACATATTTACTGAGTTAGAAGTGATGCTCGAATGCGATCTGAACATTTGCGAATATCCGAGCGTATGTTCTCAAAAATGTGATCTAAAAAGGATTATCAAGTATTATTATTTAATATTTAAAGTGAATAATAGGTAAGGAGTATACTTAAACATTATTCGAGTATGTGTAACACAAATAGTTATAATCTGATATCGTACTGAAGGACGTTCTGAGTGAGTTACTTTAGCCAACGTATTTACGCAGTTATTCATGCTAAAAATTAAGAATTATATACTTTAACTATAAGATATAACACCCATAAGTGTGCATCACATTAACTTGTGCTAATTAATTTCATTTTAATTAAACTTTAGAAGTTTATTTCGTATACTTTCGCAGCTTTGGACTGTGACTATTAAGAAGTTAATTTCTGAATTTATTTAGAGATTTTTGTTAAATTGTGCTGTCCGCTTAGGCACTATAGTGATTTAATTTATATCATTGTCCTCAGGAGCAGAGGGGCTCACTAGAAGGAAATCAATTTCATCAAAAATCAACTGGAGCAGAAGAAGGTAAGATAATAATTCACCTTCTTTCCCAACTTATTAGATTTTGTTACAATTCTATAGAGAAATGAATGTATATTATCTGTTTATCTCTATGTAGTATCACTTCAGCATCACGTAGTTTGCTAATTGGTAAGCTAAACATATTATTGAATATGTGGCGAAACAATGATCGTTATGAAATATTCTTGATGCAGTATTTCACTTATATTTTAACATTACTTTATTAATAAACTTGCCTCACATTTTGTAGACAAGCACCAGAACCTAAAAGCATGAAAATGCAGGAAGTGGATTTTCCATAAGTTATTACTGGATCAATATTGAATACATATTTATTTGTCATTGAGTTACCCAAAATTTTGTTTCTCATGTATTGACTCTTATCATATTAAACATGTATGGAATCAAAAAATATACTTCCAACTATTTTTTGAAACACTCGTTTATCAAAATAAATAATATTTTAATTACCAAAGGTTTAATTTTTTTCATCTTACATATCAATGTTTCTTATTATTAACAACGTCAGTTAAACGATTAACACGTTTAAAATTACTGGAGACGCTGAGGTGTGCTTTTGTTGTATGATGATTTTATATACTACTTCCAACATAGATTTCAGAAGCATATGTTTATTAAATTAACAGAATTTACAAAATTCAACAATAGTGCAGATTCTTAAGTCGAGGTTACTTCGAAATATAACATAAATCTTCATTGACATTTATATTCTATGACCGAAACACTGTGGATCTATAATTGTATTTTGACTCTTTATGTTACAAGTTCCTTTTTTTTTATTAAGTAGGTTAAAAAACACAACAAGGGTTTGTTCGACTATAAAGTTGAGTTTCTCAGAAAGGATTTCTTTTCCAGCAGATTTGCTCTAAAATTCTACACAGGATACAATTTAAATAAAACTAGAGATTGTTTCGTTTATTTCTGAAGTTATAAAAATTAATATTTACTAATACTTTTCTTTGATTTCAAAAGCTGTACAATACTTCAACATTTTGAACATGCAAAGCGATAATACTTAAAAATTATTTTCTTTTGTTAAGGTTGGTAAATCAAAATTAAATTATACATTTGTTCATTATAATCTGGTAAATGGTAGAGAATTTCAAAATAACTATTTTGAAAGTTACTCGTGTGGAGCATTAAGCGTAGGATGATAAAATATATCTTTAAGTCCCAATAATACACATACAGAAGGAAGTGCGGGCCAAAATTTAAAACCTCTTAAGGTTTGTGTAATGGGTCAATAAAAATAAAATTTCAGTCAAATTGACTGAAAGAATGACACCAGTGTTGCATGTTAAACTTAAATCTGACAAGGTAATTATGTGCAACAATCTGAAGGTACATAATATTTATCTGTTCCTTATATTATTTGCTCTTACTATAGAACTTTTTTCTGTAAATTTAGTAAAATTAATAAGTGAATAATAAAACAAACTGAGATAGTGAACTGAGCTTTATATGCAAAATAAAGTCTTAGAGTGCTGTACAAATATTACAAGATATAATAATTTGCTACAAACTTCACTTATCCCTTTGGGAATTGATAAATTCCTCACAGAACTCGAGAGACTAGTTCCCCATAAATGTCTGTTGCATTTTAGGTCATTCAGTTTATTTCTTTTGTTAACCTTAAAGCGGCTATGTGATGCATTATTTTTGTATTTATCACCAATCTCTGAGACTAAACCGAACTTAAATAGAGAATCAATTGGACATACTGCAAAATTTATTACCTGTTCTCTATTTTCTAAAATAAATATTTCATGCAAAACCATTAAATCTTATGGACCATTTAATTGCTTTAATAAGATAACCTCTGCATTTATTTTATAGTCAAATGACCACAGGTGTTCAGCAACAGCTAGTTGATCCATCTCTTTATACCTAACACTTCTAAAAGGTTCCTCATTTCGGTTTCTAGATTATGCTTGATCCTTTCGATGTACAACTCGTCACAATCTAAACAACTACATTTCTAAATGCCTAATTTCCTCTCCGAAGTATTATTTTATTAGAAAAATGTAATAAAATTGGTATATTTATGCTAAGGAACCAATGTTATATCAAATTCTTTATCAGTTTTGTGAAATTTTCATTAGCACAAAGATGATAAAAATATTCCTATAGTTGGAAAAAACTGTTTACATTTTTTATCTCAATGTTTCAATATTTATATGCACAAAATATTTATGAAAACCATTAAGTAAAGCGGTATTAATAATGTGTCATTATTCCCTATTGAATTGCTCTTTATCTAGGGATATATTAACTTGTAAATGAAACTGTCAGAAAGAACAAATTTTTATAAAATGTTAAAACTTTTATTTTTTTATGCCATTATCTATATGAGTTGATTACCTATAAATGCCGTGGGTTAGCTTATTGCTATATCTTGTCATCTTTAGGTAATGAAAGGAAAGACAACAATTATATTTAGTCTCTAACGTAAATTCTTTATTTTTATCTTGTAGATATAAAGGTTTCAAAGCATCATTTATGTCTTTATCAGCAACAATAGCAAAAGTGTCTTCCATGAAACTATACCAAGCATTAGTATTGAAAGGGAATTTTTTAGTGACTTGCATTTCAAAATATCTCATAAAAAGATTAGGATGAGAAGATGAAAGTGGATTATGCATTGCTAAACCAGAGGTTTGTAGAAAAAGTTGAGCATTAAAATTTAAAAAAAACATTTGATCAATGCAAAGATTAGTAATCTTAAGAAGAATTATTTATTCTTCATGTAAATTTATAGAAGACAACCTCTTCTAAAAAGCTTTACAAGTTTTTCTCTAAGAATTCTGGGAAATAGCGCATTTTCATGAAAGGAGACAAGTTTAACGTTCTATATCCATCAACTACTACATTGTTGATCCTTTTTACAGTTTATTTTAGGTCGCAGAGCTCCTAGGTCTTTTACCGACCACATTGAAAATAACAACGTTACAAAAATATGACAACACACTGTAAAAATAAAAAAATCTAGTCGACAGTTATGCTATAGTCCTAAACTCTACAAATTTTGAGAGAACTAGAGGTAAGAGTAGAAATGATCATTTCTTCCACACTAGCCGTGTGTAGGCTAAGGTTTGGATGAGTAGAGCCTGACTGAAAAATTCAATGACATAGCCGGGATTTGAACCATGGATCTTCCTCTCTCCGTGCGGTTGCTCTAAACAACTGAGCTACTATGGCCAACGTCCCTACATGACATTAAATTCTCCAACTGACTCGTATGTTTCGCGGTAGACCACTAGGGATTCTCATAAGCTATGAGACTCGCACCCTTTGTGGCGACTTACGAGGTCTATTATGCGAGGCCTTATTCGAAAAGTATATATCTATTCATGAATATCTATTTTGTCTCCTTCAAAGTAACCTCCCTCCCAAATATTAAACACTTCAAAGTTTCTTAAAACAACGTTTGCTCTGATCTTGTTCAGCTCCTACTTCGATACCGGCATGATCTCCTCAATCATGGCGTAGCGTCGTACTTTCATCGGCCTCTTGAGTTTTGGGGAGAACATAAGGTCATAGGGGCCGTGTCTGGAGAGTTCGGTGCCTGGACCATCATAGTTGTATTTTTTTGGTCAAAAATTCGTGCACAAACAACGATTTGTGAGCAGGAACATAAAATGATGTCCAAGCCAATTTTGTTCTTCCACAAATCCGAGTGTTTCTGGCGGATTGCTTAGCGGAAACTGCGTATAACTTGTACGTAATACTCGTTATTAACCGTTTTACCCTGTGGCAAAACTCCTCATGCACCACGCCGCTGCAGGGGAAGAAAACTATAAGCAACATCTTCAATTGCGACCAAACTTGACGCGCTTTTTTCGGTTTTGGATCGTGTGGCGGCATCCATTGAGATGTTTGAGCTTCAGTTTACACGTCATAACCATAAGCCCATGATTCGTCACCAGCTATGACCCTCTGGAGTAAATTTGGGTAGTCACGGACAGAGTTCAACAGCTCCATAGGAACGTTAATATGATGAAGTTTTTGGTCGCATTTCAGCAACTTTGGTACGAATTTGGCGGAGACCTGTCTCATGCCTAAGCCACTCGAGAAAATCGAATGGTACGAGCCAATCACTATGTTTAGGTCCTCAGCAACTTATCTGACGGTGATTGGAAGATTCATCAATATTATTTTCTTCACTTCTTTAATGTTTTCCTCTGTTCTTGACAAGCTTGGGCGCCCAGGACTCTCTTCGTCATTCACATCTGCTCGACTCTTTGAGAACCTTTTGTACCACCGGTAAACGCTACTTTGGTCCAAGCTAGCTTCACCATATGCCTTGGTCAACATTCGGAATGTATCCGCAAACTAAATTTTGTTCTTCACGCAAAATTTTGATACAGATTCTTTGATCCATTTTGTGGAATAGACAAAAATCGAAGGTGAGCCAAAACAAGTCCAAGCAAAACACTTGTCAGCAATTAACCTATCGTTCAAAATGGCCAAGCATTTTAACAGAACTGAGGGACATAAGTACCAACACTACGCCACAAACCAATCTGAAATCGAATATAAGTACCCCTCGAAAATTAAAATTTGCGAAAATTTTTGAACAGACATCGTAGTAAAATCAATGAAATAATAAACCTTCCTTGATAAAACTTTTAACTTTTTCTAGGTTAACTTGGGACGATATGGCTGCTGGCGGTTCTGAAGCGGTCGATGTGTGTCATCTGTACAGCCGGAGAGACTCGGCATTCGTCGCTCTGCGAGCGTACACAAGCTGGTATTCTACTTCCTGTCACGTCCAATGGTGAGGGCCAGATCTACTTGTGGTATCGGAGCAGGAAGTCTGTCGCTCAGTCTGCAGGTAGGACAACTTGGAAGGCGTCGGCTGGTGGCTCTTGCTCAATCTGTTCTTTGGTTTTCACCCCAAGGTAGGACACGCCACCTTAACCTTCCAAAGTGGGAGTGGCAAAGACAATACTAATCGGAGAGGTATGTAGTTATAAACCATTACGTGGGGAACATGTGCATTAATCTGACAGAACAGGAAGCACATCCGGCTACAAAACGTCCCGGAAACTAGCAACAACATCTCTGCGCCCCAGTGCTGGCTTCCTTCAGAAAGCTCGAAAATAATCACCCTCAACTATTTGGTGGTGTACAGGGCGTGAAGAATATAGTGCGGGCTGGAGTACGACCTTCCTGCAGATACAGAATAATAGTGTAAGAATTGCTCTGTGGAAGGGTTACTTAGTTTGATTAATAATTTGCATGAACAGAATTATGGCCTATAGACATATAGATTCGTAAAAATGCAAAAATAACTAAAAGGGTTCTCTTGTGTCTGTCGTTTGCCATATGAAAGTTTTATTCACTACTTTCCAAACGGCATAAGTCATTCTTTATTTAATTAAAAACAAACAAACAAATACGTTATGCAGGGAAAGTTGAGAAGTATATTTCAAGCAACATCACCATATTTTGACATATTATTTTTTTCTATTTACTTATATTTACAAGAAGTAACATCCACTCAAGTCTGATACCCAGATTTCAGCAAAAATACCCAGTTAAATGGTAATACCACTGCAATTTTTCCAGGCATATTTTCCTAAGGCTGAACTAATAGATCTCCTTAACTATAGTTATTCAAAATTTAATTATCAAACAAATGAAATGTAAAAGTACTGGCAAAGACATTTTAATGTTTCAGTGTTATTTACAATGGTATATTCACTTACTAAAACAGATCACTCTTGTGTCCAAAGTTAAGTGAGGATGCGAGATCTTTGTCGCTTTATTAAGTGTGGTGTATTTAAACAACTGTGTTAAAGTAAATAATACATAGAGCGCAGTCAAACATCTAACTTCAAGTATAAACACCACAAATATAAACAGGACTTTCTTCTTGTTATGGATAAAAAACAATGTATTCATGACGTTCTGATTGGCTGGACACTTCTTCTGGTTTTCTATCATCAGATCCTTTCTTTTTGGTTAATTATATGATGAAATTTATAGGAAAAATCCCCAGAAATTTAAACAAATGTATTAAAATAAATAAAACATATTGCGTAGGCAGACACGTAAATGACACAAATAAAAAAACGCCTTCCTTCTTGTTATCGATAAACAACAACGTATTAATTAAGTTATAAGCTTGTACCTACGTATTCCAGCCTTTTATTTTACAATAAGAACGTACGATCTGACAATCCTGCATTGGGTTCCTACCAGATATTCTTCCATAAATATCGTTGCTTTCTTCGGTTGCCATTTCAAAATTACTTCTTACTGTTTATGTTCCAAAATACACAATTTACAACGCAGTATACAGTCTATACTGGATATTCGCCACAGGATGAAATAAATGCGACAGAAAACTTCTACTTACGTAACAGTATGCTGTTGTTTAATTGGCAATTTCTTTGTTTTATTATCACGTCGGGGTCACCAACGTTAGTTACCATTTTAACTCCATGACGTTAGTCAACGTTTCATATCATTAACCAACATTTAAATTATTTGTTTACACTGCATTATGTACATAAGAATAACTTTTACAATTAAAAAAAAATCTCTGCATAAGATTTTGTTCTCCATGTTATATCGTCTTTTTTTTTCAATGCCTCCTCGATACTGCTACACCTTATTACTTATTTTAATTTTCAGAAATTTATGTTTTTCTTAATTTGGGAGGCGTTATTCATTTTTGTTTTACACAAAGAGAACTACAGTCAGAGCCATCACAATTTAAAAAGTTTTGAGCATCACCTAGAACCTACTATTTTCCCATGTTCCTTGCACATGCAAGGAAGCTGGCAGTAAGATATTTTATGCAAGCATCTATCCAAATAGATAGAGGAATAAGTATTTCTAACAATAGTTTGTTGAAGACAAAGTAATATGGGTGCAACGCAACAAATTTTTGATAAAATATGTATTTTTCTTTATATAAATTGGAGTTGAAGTCCACTTCTTTCAGAAGCAATATTATGTAATACAGCATAAGAAGCAAAACGTAATAGATAGGCAAAAAACACCTAATGAAATACACATCTCCTTAAAACTCGTAAATTTTAATAGCCATTTCCAAGGTATTAGTTATTTGGTTTGATTTTTTGAAACTGTCATTCTGTCTATTCAGTTTTGTTTGAATGTAATATAATGAATGTGGAATTTCAAGAACAGAATACTGCGAAGCGCTGTTTAATCATCTGACTTAATTCGGTTTACACATTTGCCCTTCTAACCGCATTGAAATGTGCAATGAAACAACTTCTGCAAAAGGTTAAGTTGAGTTCAGTGGACAGGAAAATAAGAATGATATAGTACCTGGCAGAAAAATGGTAGAATAGTGACAGAAAAATAATGTATAATTATAGTTACACTTACGTAGAAATGAAGCTTGTTGTAGTAAAGCAACAAATACTACACAAATATAATTATTTGTAACAGAAACTTCAGTTATCTTTAAAGAAAATTATGCATAATTGAATTTCTTTAAACAATCATTGGCATACGTTGTACGTCCCTCGCACTCACACACTCATTCAGGCACACTTCACTTTGTACACTATTTACACTCAGTTGTCCCTGCTGTGCGGCAGCATGTCGCTCAGTTCCTTGGGCAGCCTGGGAGTGGCGGTCCCTGCCTTAGGACCTGGGCTGGGAATTTTTGGCGTGCAATGGGTGGCGAGCCGTCCTTATATACAGTATTTTCACCCGTTTATATTTGCGGTGTGTTGGCTCACCTTTTCCAATGTTATGGGTTAAAGGGTTTGTATGCCTACAAATGCGCGCCCAAATGGAGGAGGCTCTTTTTTCCAATGCCTCGGGTATGGTCGGGATGCGGACTTCTTGATGGAGGGAGTCGTTTGTGGTGCGGATGGGAGTGGATAGAATGTTCCTAAGGAAGAGGTTTTGCAGGGTTTGAAGGTATTTGATGGTTGTTTTTGATACGTTTGCCCAGGCCACACATGCGTATAGAACCACTGTCAGAATGAACGACTTGAACAAGATAACCTTCGAGCAGAGTTTCAGTTGTTTACACCTAAATATGGGGGTGCACTTCTTTAATCGCTGCCGCCCTTTGTTGGCAATATCTTTTATGAGGGTGGACCAGTTCATTGAACGTGTCAAAGTCACGCTGAGGTATTGGACCTGCTGACAGCAGTGCAATACCTGACCACCTACCGTTATTTCCATAGCCAAAGGGCGCCGCTTAGAAAATGGATAAACTGGCATTTATTTGCATTAATTTTAATTCTCCAGTCATGGAGCCTTGAAAGGAAGTGGTCAATATAACGCTGCACCTCTAATAGGCCAAAACGAGAATTTTATGGTGGTTCTATATTGCAGTGTCGTCAGGATACATGAACACTTTGCATCTGGCGTGCACGGGGAAGTAGTTGGTAAAGAGTATGTACAATAGCGGGAACATGATGGCCCCTTGCGGGACGCCAACATGCATGACTCTCTCCTTAGAGGAGGAGCCGCCTACTTGGATGTAGAGGCGTCTGTTTTCTAAAAGGTTGTGCAGCAGTGCTAAGGAATTTTGGATTCCAGGAAACTTTCGGTGCAGTTTGTAAATCAGGCCGTTGTGCCAGCACCGATCAAATGCAGCTTCTACGTCCAGAAATAGCGCCAACTTTGAAGCCCCATTATTAAATTGCTCTATAATGTCATCACTTATTCTTAAGAGTTGTATATCTGTTGAATGTTGTTTTCGAAAGCCGAATTGGGGGTTGGAAATGTCATCCAGTGAGGAAAGTTTATTTTGGAGTCGAAACAGTATCACCTTTTCGAGCAATCTACCAATAGTAGACAGGAGCCTAATGGAGCGGTAGTTTTGAGGCTGCCTTGTACCTTTTCCATGCTTCGGGAGCATTATGACCTTTGCTCGTTTCCAAGTGTCAGGGAAGTAGTTTTGCTGCAAACAGGAGTGGAAAATTTTTGTAAAGTGCACCAGGGCTATTTAAGAAGCCTAGAAAGGTTCGATAGTATTTAAATCCTCCGGATCCCCTGATACATAAGTCACAGGGGTCCATTATTCACGGCCTCTACGTCGCAAAGCGAAGTCAGTAGTTATTCATTAGTGAGTACGGATATTCCGAGCATTCGTCTCAACAATTCTTTAATGGAACGGACCAGCCGTACCCACACAGCACACAGGTGTCTTTGAAGGGAGCCCTCCTCCGCGAAGGAGGGTCCTTCGACTTTTACCTTACCGGGATATCATCCCTTACTGGCATGGAGATTGGTTTTTAACTAAAGGATGGTGGGTAGATAGTGTTGATGATGTTTAAAAAATGTTATCGTAGTTGATGGAAGTTTAGCATAGAAGCTTCTAGAAAGGTGTACGATGTGGTCTGTGAGATTAGGAAATTGGAGGTTGGAGTGAATATTGTCGTGGTGAATGTACCAGTGGGCATGGGTTGCGGTGCGAAGATAGCGGTTTTGTAGTACTCCCCAGACTTGACAGGCATATGTTAATGCAGGTCGCAGAACCTGCTTGTAGAGGAGGATCTTGTTCCCCAGCACCATTGTTGACTTTCTGTTATATAGTGCGTACAGCATCGCCATCTTTCTGCTGACTTTCTTTTCCAGTGCTGTTATGTGGGTCTTCCATGTTAGCTTCATATCTAGGGTGAACCTTAGATAAGTTACTGTGTTGCACCATGGAACCTCTTCTCCTGCTAGCCGGGGATTGGGGACATCTTGAAGATTTCTCCGTCAGAGCTGTATCGTCTGCAAACATATATAAGTTGCAGCCTCTATAAGTAAGAAGAGTGTTGATGTACACAAGGAATAACAGGGGCACCAGGACACTGCCTTGGGGTACCCCTGCGTTGATGGCATAACGTTGAGAGATGATGTCGTCCCTAGCAACGATTAAGGATCGGTTTTTTAGGTAGCTGTGGATTAGATGGATTAAGTAGAAAGGGATGTCGTAGTGCATTAGGCGATGAAGGAGGCCTTCATACCATACAGAGTAGAAGGCTTTGGAAATATCAAGGAATAGGGCTGCAACGTAGTGACAACTGTTGAATGCTCTGACCACTTCGTCCACTATTCGGAGGAGCTGGTGAGTTGTTGAGCTATGACGCCGGAATCCAAATTGCTCTAGTCGCAGCACATGATGATCGTCCAGCAGTTCTTGTAGACGCAGTTGGAGAAATTTTTCAAACAGCTTACTGATGGCTGGGAGAAGACAAATTGGCCGATGACAATTCAGCTACCAGCCGCTCCCACCATCTTCCCCAACAACTAGTAGTAGGGGGATTGAACTTCCACTCTATATCTTAGAACCTAGACTGTTGTTGAAGTTCTTGGAGATCTAGGCATTTTAATGTATTGGAAGCTCCAACAAAATTAGCACAATTTTCAGAGTAGGTAATGGATGGAATAGTAAAGTGATAATAAAGAATTATAATAAAGACATTAAATAATAAATAAAAATAATAATGATACTAAAACTGGAAATAAAAATGAGAGCTTCCGTACTTAATGACGAAACTAGTTCGAAATAGTGTCCCTAGTTTGTCATCTTACTGATCCTGCTTCATCAGAAGGCTTTCCAAAACACTTGTCGATACATGAGGACTATTTGGAGTTTGCACTGGGGTTTTGCTTCCCCGGATTTTTTTCTTTTTTAGTTGTCGATAAACTTTATTGTATCCAAGTACGTTAAATGTACTTATAGTTGTGAGCAAGAGTAATGTTACATCACTTGAAGCGTGTGTTAGTATGTCGTTCAATTAGAGTCCTACATCAGTTACATTTAAATATTAACAAGCATATTATATTATAATCATAAACCAGAAGACACTTTGTCATACATGCACAATACATGAAATTAAACGAGCAGGTCGTGTGTCGTTTTCGTTTTCTTCCTGTACTTGGTGGCTGTGGAGGAGGGTGTAGGAAAATGTATTTCATTCCAGTTGCATGGTCCTAGTGGCTGGCCACAGTGGATTTGAGGGTCCAGGCGCCAGGTGTGGAAATGTTGAGTTTGGAGCCTGAAGAGGTGGTGTGTTGGGCCGTGTGTCGTTTTCGTTTTCTTCCTGTACTTGGTGGTTGTGGAGGAGGGTGTTGGAAAATGTCTTGTATTTTATTCCGGTTGCATGGGTTGAGTTTGGAGCCTGAAGAGGTGGTGTGTTGGGCCTCTTAGGGGAGGCTTTGGCCCAAAACTTGCCGCTAAGCGATGCGGGCGGCTCCCCCTCCTCTGTCGGTACTGGCAGCGCGGCTGGAGTCAGCGCCCGAGAGGTGGCAGGTGAGTGCTGCAGCGGCTTTTTTTTTTTATTTAAACAATATTTTACAGCCCGTGTTTTACCTAAAGGTATATCACGGGATTATTTACAGTAGTTATTTACACAGTACTATACAGATTTACTCAAGTGTGCGGTAGATGCTCTTGATGAATCCTGATACTCGAACTGTGTTGAAGTGAATCTTCAGAACCACGGGTAGAGGGGTCGAACATAAAACGTCTGGTCGATCTCTTGAGAAATTACTGCACTCTGTAGGTGAAAGTAACTAAACAGAATACTTCAAATTAAAAACTAATAATTACGTAAAAAGCGGAGGTAGTTGCAGTGAAGCAACAAATACTACACAAAAATAATTAATTGTAACAGAAGATTCATTTATCTTCAAAGAAAATTTACTCTTCATTTAGACATTTTCACTTGAAGTTAAATGAAATGAAATGTGTAGTGTTTAACGCCCGCTTTCACTACATACGGCACCGCAGGTGGTTTGAAGTTAAAGGTTTAATGGTAACGTCCATAAGTGAAATTACTTACAGGTTTAGCCAACTTGTGAAATAATACACCTTTAATAACACCGAATAACACTACTAAAAGATTCGTTCACCGTCTCCTGTAATCAACTCTCTAGTTACATTTTCTGCACTCTCCTGACTTTTATGGGTATTCTGTGCAGATTTCGGAGGTGTCTGAAAATTAAATTCCAACTCTGGCTGACTACTTGACTGTTAGCTTCCTGATGCACTGCATTCCAGGAAAATCTTTTCCGTTAGTTTAAAAAAATTACCCACTTCCTATGCAATTTCTATATTTTCTCTTTGAGCCTCAGCACATTGAAACTGTTTCTCTGCACTTCTAAGCGGATAATATGTTTCCACACATTCTTTCTGAGTTTGGCACATCATAATACAGTTAAATCTGCTTACATCAAAGCTGTTAGTAGCCTGTACGGTCCCGTCAGTCAGTAGTCTGTAGGGACTCAGCAGCGAAGATAGCCACCTCACAGCTGTAGGTCACCATACCGCTTGTAGCCGCGGAAGATTTTGGCAGCATGTTACGGAAAGCTGTGCTGCGCTCATGGCACGACGAGTGGTGTGCTCTGAACAGAAATAAGCTCCGTGACATAAAAGATCTTTCGGTGCCGTGGAGAACCACCTGCCATGCATCCTGCCAGGAAGAGGTACTTTTGATTCGGCTGCGCGTTAGTCACTGCCTTTTTACTCATTCATTTTTATTAATTCGAAGCCCTGTTCCAGTTTGCCCGCTTTGTGATGCAGCCCTTTCTGTCAGATATGTCCTGCTAGAATGACATTCGTCCAGGCTAGAATGTGTTAGCCTATCACGTCTTCGCATGTCTCTCCAGTTGCCGGCCTGCTTCGAAGAGATCCTACGGACGACGAGCAAGTAGTGGCCACAGTTTTAAAATTCTTTTAAAATGTCCATTTTAGGATTTAATTACCAGCCATTTAGGCATTTTAACCTTTTTTACGGTTTTTAGATTTTATACTTTGACCTACCATGTTGTTACACTTATATTAAGAAGTTGATGTTAAAACTTCTTTCTTCTTTTTCAAATCGATTTCGAAGGCAATTTGCGTTCATTCTCAGTGAAAACAAACTCCGTTAGGAAAATTTTGGTTACTATATTTTCATTTTGCTATGTCACGTTCCCAGTATTACCTACATCCGAAGACAAAACAAAGAAAATAGATCCATATATTCCAAATAGTAGTGACTGGCCTGTGTGATTGACACAGAACGTTGCTTAATAAACTCCTCCTAGTACACGTTTTATCCCAAGTCTCCAACTAGTAGTGATTGGCCTGTGTGATTGGCACAGAACATTGCTTAATATACTCCTCCTAGTACACGTTTTATCCCAAGTCTCCAACTAGTAGTGATTGGCCTGTGTGATTGGCAGAGAACATTGCTTAATATTGTGGCGACCATTTTTTACTTTGAGAATAATTAAGGAAAACGTGGTCAGGTCGAACACGGGAGCAAACACTCAGAGCAGAACTACATGCTTTAGCGAGAGGTTGGGATCTTTTTTATAAAGGTTCATTGGTAAAAAGTTTTGGTAAAGCTAATTAAAAGTGGAATTCGCTTAATAAGAATATTTAGTACAACAAGCAGATTTACAAATGAGGCCATAACGGCCGTTTACCTGTCCAGAAGTGGAGCTGCCTACCACTACATGCTACTCATCGGAAAGCCAATGTCAGAGAGAGCGTCTATCGCTTAAATATTATTCATCTGGACATAAAGGAAGGGAGGGAGTGACGTCACACCTACTACATGACTCACCAGAGAGTAATTAATACAGTCGTTTTTGACAATACACTCCTCGTAGTCCACGTTTTATTCCAAGTCTCCAACTAGTAGTGATTGGCACAGAACAAGAACCACAGAACATTGCGTATTATAAAGATAAGTGGGTTATAAGCTACAGATATTTTCTTAAACAATTTTAACCCACAATTCATTACAACTTTAAAACCACATAATTTATTAATATACTTGAATACCTTTATTAGCTGGGGTGAGTAACTGATACGTACATCGAATTTGGTGGAGGTATGTACTGTAACAGACTGTACCTATATATTTTATGACCCGGGTGCGTATGTATGGCTTTATGTGCGAAAATATAATTATACATCATCAAAAAGCTGCTTCACATGACAAGTGTCCCACACCCTCCCTGGACAGGTTCATGACACCCCCTGTCAGTACAGTTACAGACCATTCAAAAACATTCTGATGGCTTCTACTTTTGTGAATGAATCTTCTAGTTTTAATGTACTGAGTGAACAGGGCGCATGTTTTTTAACGGCGTGCTCTTTGTGTAGCAGGCGTTCTCTGTCACACACATTCGCTGTCCTTGTCCCACAGCACATTCATTACCGGCACCTTCTTTGCGTTGCTATACTATACCCTATCAATACAATCACATTTATCTGAAATTAAAATCCTATTACCCTTATCCGCTCTAGTAAAAAGTAAATCTTTTGCAATTAATGACTTAGTAATATGTTCATTATTATTTTTCTTCGAATATTACTTATCCAAAGTTTGTGTTATTTTTCTACATTGGAATTTAATCAATGAATTATAATTTTCACTTAAATCTTGACTAGAAATTTCTATATCCATGCGGATATAGGTAAAGGCTCCGTAGAGTAAAATATATTGCATTTTCTTCACTTGGGATAAGGTTTATTGTTTTATTCTGTAGTGTGGGCGCACTATTTAGCCAAATATCCTTGTTTCCAAATGAAGCACAAGGTGTAAAGTAAATCCTGTAGTAGATGCTCATGCACAGGTACTTGAGATGTGGCAGGTAAATCGCACATCATCAAAGAAGAATACCTGGCAGATCAATGGCTTTGCTGATATAATGGTGGAGAGTGTCAGTATAAATATTAGTGACAGTTCGTCGAATGATTGAAACTTTTATTCAGACATGGATCTGCAGGCTTGTCCGAATGCAACGCGAATTAACGTAAGTTAGTGCTGTTTCGTTTGTTATTTTTAGTCTAATAGACTTCCGAATTTTTATGTTGTTATCTCTTTGAGCATAATTCACATGATGCGAGCGGCCTGTGTCTTGCATTAATGGGTTCGTTTTTCCTTTATAAAACCTTAACCCCAGGGTATAACCATGGGACATATTATGAGAGAGGTGCTTTTGTACACATTCAGTTATAGCCTGGCAGAAGGATATACAAACGGGATTTGTTTACATCTGTTCCAGATCTAGGTAACAAGAGTACAGTAGCATTTTTATTAGTAGCATCATTGGCCTTGCTTTTTGTCAGCTCTTAGCTGTAGCACTTTTATACGGTTACCTGTCTACTCAGCTTATTTTGTGTAAACTTTATTACTGGATACTCACCAACAAAAATGTCAAAATTCAATAAATTAAAACTTAAAACTTAGATGCCAGAACATTAATGTTTAATACTGATTATTGGTATAAATATAACTAGAATGTAAATTAAAATTTAATGCCCACGTGCTAAGCAATTTTAGGGTTCGAATTGGTTAATAATTATTATTTTAATATTTTTAATCTCTTTTCATCTATACGCATAATATTCCTTAGAGAGTGAACAAGAACAGAAAAAAGCTGGACTGGGAGCTCAATTTGTAGAACACCTGCCTGATGTGCTAGAGGTCAAAGGTTCCATTCCCGGCATTGTGTTTGGCGGTTGTTCTCCTACCAAGATAATTCCTTATCCCCCAGAGTCTGCAAGTATGAATGAGAGTACGAATGTGTACGTGTTCTAATGAT
The DNA here is from genome assembly GCA_030765055.1 of Mantis religiosa. Classification (NCBI taxonomy): domain Eukaryota; kingdom Metazoa; phylum Arthropoda; class Insecta; order Mantodea; family Mantidae; genus Mantis; species Mantis religiosa. The sequence goes on from CM060950.1 coordinate 222,124,702, forward strand.
TAAACTCCAACAAATACGAGCTAGCACCTTCGATATGTTCCAAATGAGAACGGCCACCGATATGGTCATTGCAGGCGGGGATTATATAAAACAAATTAAAAAAGAACAAAAGAGGTCAAATTCAAAGTCAGTAATTACCCTTGAAGTGCTATGGTTCATTCGTGAGCTCAACAGGACTGAGAATAGGCCACCAAGGTTTAACCGTGCTCAGAGTAAATCGCCTGGGTACCTATAAGTTAAAATTACACAAGCGTTTGCTGTAATAAGGATGTTGAGAGGTGGCTTGTGTCTTTGCTATTAACATCGAGATGTGCACCCATCCGAGGGTGACCATGCTGGATGCTGCTTCGTTTGGACCGCCCCTTGTTAGACAGTCAAGTAGACAAGTAACAGCAAGCGAGAGGTCGAAAGGATGTAAGTGTAACTGGATTGTACAGTAGGTGTGCAACTATATCGATATTATGCACAAACGTATAAAAATGACCTAATACACATTATTTAAAACAGGTTTGATTCGCAGCAAAGGGAAGAGTACCAACCGCTGACTGATAATGGCGTCACTATATATCCTTGTGCATAAGCGTTGGTAATATAAAAGAATGTATAGGAATGAATTGGGCTCAAACTATAGCAGTCTATAACTATTATCCTAGTTGTCGATGGGTTCTTAAATCCCACTTACGCATTCTCTGTGCATAAAGCACTAATATACGTGATGCCACTACACTTGTACACTGATGAGAAACAAACCAAAATTTCGCATCCTTCGACTTATATTGTGGCTTGAGCACATTGACCCTATCTAAGTGTATTTGGTGCTTGGAAATTATGTTAGTAGTGCCTCCATATATTTTACCACCACCATATATTTCCGTAATGTTAGGATGTCTGGTAGGTATATATGGTATTGCTCTCTTTATGTGTTGTACACAAATAGGTAGCAGGCAAACACTCTCCTGACGAAGACAGCTTCACCCAGGAAATGAACAACTCTGTCCATGCCAGCCCCAGGTGTCCCCAGGCCAACGAAGTAGAACCCTGGAAAAAAGGAATACCTCAACAACCTCTGTGTGTCGAGACTTTTTTCATACAGGATGACGGAGAAAAGAGGCCTCTTTCTCTATTGAGAAGTAAAGATCCATGCATGGGTAACAAGGTATAAACCGTCAACATCGCAAAGGACAGCAGATGAGGCCATGGTTTCAAAATTGATTTTGGGAACCATCAATGGTTTGCTGCAATCATTAGCTGCACGTAATTTGTGACAAAGGTAAGCAAAAAGTGCTATATAATGTGCCAAACATTTTAATGTAACTAGATAAATAGTGCTGGTTACACCTACTATAATATTCTTTATATGTTGTTGTTTTCAAATGCTAGGCTTTATCAATGAAGTCATTAGTTCTGTTGCTCTCCAATATTTCTGTGTGATGGGTCCGGCAGGTAGGGCTTCACAGGTTAAAAGATGTTCTTCAGTCATTTCCTCTTCTTTGTTCCACAGAGGATAATTTGGACTTGTATAAATTCCTATTCTGCGTGTTTGGCCAAATAATCATTTTCCGTATGTAATCCAAATTTGCTACTGCAGCTTTACGTGGGATATCTGGAATAATTTCTGGATTTTTAATTAAAATGTTCCATTTTTGATCTTTGGCTTTGTTAGATATTGATTGGTTTTGTTTGTTTTGATATTTGCTTTTGATTAATATTTTTATGGATAAAAAGGGAAAGCTTTAACTTTTGTTCTGAATTAAATTTGCACATTTTTGGCAAGAAATTCAGCTAATTCATTTCCAGCAATTCCACAATGTTCAGGTATCCACTGTAATATAATTATTTTCTTTAGTTTATAAATTGTTGGATAATTTTGTGACATTCTTTAATTTGGATTGACCTCATTTTATAGGAATTTATTGCACATAATGCTGGTTTAGAATCAGAAAGTATGACAGCATTTTTGAACTTACCTATTCTGTATAGAAGATGTTGGAATGAAATGTGAATAGCCGTTGCTTCTGCATCAAAATTTTTTGTGTGCTATCCTGCTGCTTGCTAGAATGAGAATAGTCCACACTGAATACCTGCTCCCGAGCTGTTGTCCAACTTAGATCCACCTGTGTAGATATGTAACCATTCTTCAGGTTGGTATCTGTTCTTCACAGTTTCGAAGTCTAATGCTTTTAGTACAGGTTTGGAAGTTTGAGATTTTGTAACCATTTGTTCTAAATCTAATTGAATTTTAATTGGTCAAAAGTCAGTGGTTTTTCTTTGATTAAAATGTTTTCTATAGAATTAGGAAGATTCAGATCTATGTTTAATTCCATTACTTTGTGTAGTAAACATGATTGTGATTTCACCTTGATTTGTTGTAGTAATCTTTTCTCCCATTTTGTTTAAACCGCAAAATTTTTTTATGTTGTATTAGTGCCAGCTCCTATAAAGTTAGATGCATTGGTTAGTTCCAAGTTAAGGCTTGCATTGCCGTGATTGGGGTTGATTTTGCTGCACCGGTTATTAGTCGCAGGGCCTGATTTTTGGCATACTTCTAGGTGATTTATGTTAGAACTGATTTATGCTACTTAAAATATATTCTTTATATTTTGAATCTGCTATCTTGTGTGAGGTTTCACTCAATACGTTGTCTGTTATTGCCTGGCTTTTGAAGATAATGGATTTGTCGATACTACGATAACGTGTTTGATATGGCTAGAACTTTATCTCCCACCATTGGTTTCCAGTGATTCCTGAATTGCCTTTTTTCAGTTGACCTATTCCTTGAACCTTCAAAGGTATTCGTGCTATTTTGTGAATTTGATTTTGGTATCGTGAATAATTGTTTTTGGAAAACCTGGAACTATTGCTTCCGACTACAGTTCTGTGTGTACTCTATGGGAGCAAATCAGACTTTGATTTTGACGGTACTCTTTTAGAATTCTTTCAGTTAAAGTTAGCTGTGGGATCCACGATACCTGTCTCTCATAAGCGACATTTTTTTATATTTTACGTTCTCCAACGTTAAGTCATATCAGACAATGAATGAAATGGGTGAAATGATGCTCAAATAAGTCCGGAGTCCATGAAGCTTTGAGTTCCCTGACATTCGTCTTTCAGGATAAGGGAAAACCCCGGAAAAACCTTATCCAGGTAACTCACACTGACCGAGATTCGAACTCGGGACCTACTGAAAGTGAGGCAGACACGCTACCATCTACGCTACTGAGGCAGGCATGAGTGAGAATGTCAATTATCAACATCTAAACAGAACGCGAGCTAATAAATAATTCCTACCCATTTTTAACCTGCTGCTGCATATTTAAATACAAAGCTAGTGTATGGATAGAAGTAGTTTTGGAATGCTTATATAGATTTGTTTTTCACTGATGGAAGGTTGTATCTGTAGGAGGGGTGTAAGCAGTATATCATGATGATTAATTTTATCTCTTAATGTAACATTCACAGCTATAGGGATGCACCGCTGGTATTTTCGTTGTATTAGAAACATAAGTAAATCATAACCTATAATTAACTTTAAACTAAACTTTTGGAACTTTTGCGTTCTAAATATAAAATGAGTGGGGATAACGAGGTTTCAACGCTGAAGGCTCTAAGCCATCTGATTCGCCACAGGCGAGAACTCTTACTATTTGAAACACATAATGGTGGTTGGTTGGTTGGTTGATAATGCTCATGGAGTTGCAGAATTTCCATTTTCCTTCTGGCCTCCCAATAACGTGTGACTAGTTGTGCTGTGAGTTCTCCATCTGTTTTTGTCAGGGCACTGCACTGGAGCAGATGATCTCCATCCAACGACTTCGGGTCCCTACACAATGTGCAGGTTGGGGATTCAGAAATATTAATCCTGTGTAAATAATTGGCCAAACAGTCGTGGCGAGTAATCAGTCGGAAGATGGCAACAGTACTGCTTCTTGGGTAGTCTGGGATGGGATTTTTACTTCCTTGTAGAATTTTCCATTGCTTTTTGGTATTTTTTCTTTGCATTCTTCTATCCAGAATAAAGTGATTCTATTGTTTATATGTACTTTTGATGTGTGGAATGAGGTTGTTTGTTGGCACCTTTGTTTTATTTGTGTTCATTTTTTTTGCCAAGGAATCTGCTATTTCATTGCCTGTAATCCCACAGTGGGATGGAGTCCACTGGAAGTGTATTTCTTTTTTTAGACCTCGTAGTATTCGTAATGAACTGTTAATTTCAGGGATTCTATTGTTGTTAGGGTACAGTGAGGATAGGGCTTGAACTGCTGATTTAGAATCGCTTAGAATCGCTGCTTTAGAGAAAGAGTTCACATGGTTGAAGAGCTGTTTCAGCGAGGTGTCGATTGCTTCTAATTCTCCACCATAGTGTGTTGCTAGTGTGACCAAACAGATGCAAATATTTTACATATTCAATTGAAATTGTTTTTATATTGAAACACATAATAGTTTTAACATGTTATTCTCTAGATTCGAAGGTTGCGGATTGCGGGATGCATGTCCTCCCCTCGGGGGGAAATCAACACTGTACTCTTTTGTCGCAGATTCACAGCACGTAAAAGATCCACAAACCTCATAAAGAGGCCTCTCAGCAAAATTCAAGAGCATTTCACAAAAATACATAATGAGATGCTGAGAAAACTTGAGGTTAAAGAGAAAAGATATGTCAAATCACATTATCAATTTCTGGAGTACATGGTTATTATTCATTTGAGGCAAACTTCCACATATTTACAAGTATTCCTCTTACAAACTACTGTTTAATTAGCGGATAGTACACACAAACTCTATCGAGTTGATAATAAGTCATCATTACCATCCTTTAGAACCAGATTGATTGCTCTCAATACGTCCGATATTGTTGAGTCTCGCATTTTTGCGTACCTTTGCGTTCAAAGGTCCAAGGTTTCCCTTACATGCCAGATCCGCCCAATCTGTAACATAGGGGGGAATCAACTGATCCTTAACTGTTAGGTGCTTTTTCCCATTGTTTAGTGGCACAACAATGCCTAGTTACAGTAACCGATAATTTAAGGTGTACTTCATTGCAACAAACACTATTCGTATAATTACATCACCTTCCTACACCTCGTTTTAAATAACTGCAAAGAACTCAAATATCGAACTGGGTCATTTTCTATTAAATGTGTATCAATCTTGGTCGAAGGAGTACCAATTTTTGACGTTACGCCATACGATTCAAAGATTCAGGGTGGTGCTAAGTCCCATGGCTCATCTCCACCTTGTTCCTACAAGACTTTGAACATACTTCTCAGCAAACATTACTTTTTCTAATTTGAATAACTGGCTATTAAACCTACTTAACTTCCACATTGCCGACAGATGCTGTATCATATAATTTGTTGCCAAATATTTATTACCTTCTTCTGGATGGAGCAAAAATTTTAAATACGAGTAAATCCTGTCATTTTTCCCAAATCTGTTCCCAAAGTCCTGCTTTCCAGGTATAAAGTACAGAATCGTTGACCTTGAGTCAAAGTTCTGCCCAACATCAGTGAGCTGACAAATAGCAGCGCACAAATTAAACACAAATAAATGGTTAGAATAATAACTCAACGGAACTGGAAAAATTAAAAGAAACACATTAAAATACAAATAAATTTTCTCAATTCATTTATTAAACCAATCGTGGAGGTGCATATCTACGTATGCTCCTCCACACATATATATATATATATATATATATATATATATATATATATATATATATATAGGACTTCATGGTGCAGATCAATATAGGTACTCTTATCTGTCTACCTTCAAGGCTATAGTCGTTTCTGTGTACATATGGCAATTGTTATTACAATTTGCTTTATTACAGCTATGTTACTTAGACTTAGACCTGACAAAATGTGCTGGCGATAGGTACATGCAATATTGGTAGCTGTTTCTCCCGTTTTCTTCATCATGTCCAATTGTATCTACCTTCATCACTGACTTGTGTTCTTTTTCCTTGAACAAATGACTTGAGAACAGCACTAATACAATTTCGGATAATGGGTTGTTCATTCATGTCGGATAACTAAGTGTTACTACCTAATATTTTCGTAACTTCTCATGATTGGTTACACTTCAAGTACCGTTTGTATGTTGATCATTTGTCTCACTTACATGGTTTTGTACTTTATCGCACAGGGTCACATAATTATTTGCTCGTTATCTACTTACTTTTACTCTGTTCCTCTACTTTTTGTCTCTGTTCCTTCGGCTTTACTCCATGTAAACCCACACATATATTTCCTCAGTAAAAATAGATATGTTTCTGTGGTGCGTGGTTAACGATAGTGGTTTGCTTGGCTAAGCTTTTCTTTTAAGGTAAGTTTCAACCAACCTGCTTATTGTTACTCCAGGGTGATTCTTTCTCTATGTTTCCATTTATTTATATGTTTGGCACATTAAATTGCACAATCTTGCACAGTTTCATTTTAAGAATTTGCAGTGCTAATGATTGGAGCAAAACATTTTTGGTAAGTTCTGAAAGTTATTATTAATGTATGTATTGTTTAGGCAGCAAGAACATCGGCAAAAGGTTAAAACTGCTCGATGAAGAATAAACGGCATCCCTGGTGTTCAAAGCACGGGCTAAAGAAAATTAGGAGTATAAGGAAAACTTTTCGGATAGTAAGTTGTAGTTTCAACAGGAGAACAAGAGATGAAATTGAAACAACACTCATGAATGTTGTAGGTGATCGCTACCAAGATAAAGAGGAATAAATTCTGTCGAAGAGGATAATGTCATTCTACGACGAAACGTAAAATGAAATCGTGTTTAATTAAGTGAAGCAGCTATTATTACTAAAACTAATGTCAATAAATAAGTTTACTGTCATAAGTGCTTGAAACTAAAAGTGAGAATGTCAGATATAGACATACTTTAAATGTAGGTAATATACAGCCGCATACGATTGCGTACGATTATCTACCAAACCTTTGCAACCTGAGACACAAAGGCTTACGGTTAACTCACTACAAAACAAAGAACCTTTTGAGGTGCACTTATACTTTCATCAGGTATTTCCCAAACATTGATATTTTCCACACCAGATATGTTAACTATGTGTTAAACAAAACACTAAGGAACAAGAATGATAGAGCCTCCAGATTTTAGTGTTGTACAGAGGAAGGAGTATTCCCTGGCTAATAGTGAACAGGAAAGCCAATCCCAAGTTCATTCCAATACCACTTTCAAAAGGACTCTTAACAGCCAGGACCTTAAAACAGCTTAAGGTAATTCTAGGAATACTAATAAAGAAACGAAGTTCCTACCATAATATGTGGTTCAATATCAGAACTCCGATTTCTAGTCCACGATTCATTCTTTGTCCGTTCATTTTCAGTCCCAGATATCACTTCAAAAATGTAGCTGTCAGTATGCTAACTCTTCTGCAGCTGCTTGAGTGTTCCCACAATTCCCTTCGTTGAACATTTGTCTAGCAGACATTTAGAGCTGCAACTACTGGAAATGACCATCATTACCAAATGTTCAACCATATATTAAGCTTAATTGTACCTGCAAAAGGGATTTGAAGTAATCTATGTGAAGAGATAACGTTACTGTAATCGTCAGTAAGAAGTTAAAAGAAGCCATGCGCCACTAAGATATAAAACATTGTTTTGTCTAAAAATACGTCACTCAAGCTCATCACTAAGAGAAGCTAAAAGATGAAGTATCACGTTTCTGTGATTAGAATGCCACAGCAGCAGAACCATTGCTGCTTTCAGCTACATAATATTTGGAATGCGATCAACGATATTCCAAGTCAAATGACTGTATAGGTTTGTGGAAGAACAAACGGTGCGCTCATTTCTTGTAGATGAAACTACAATAAGCGCGTTGGTTGAAACTTACCTTAACAGCAAAGCTCAGCCAAACATGCCAATAACGTTACCGATGCACAACAGTAACATATCTATTTCTACGGCAGAAATATGTCTTCATGTAGGTTTACATGGAATAAAGCCAAAGAACAAGGACCAGTAATTAGAGGAACTGAATAAAAGTAAGGAGGATAACGAGATACTTAGGTAACCTTGTGCGATAAAGTACAAATCCATGCAACGATACAAAAGATCAACATACAAACGATATCTGAAGTGAAACCAATCATGTGAAGTTACGAAGATATTAGGTAGTAACACATTGTTAAACAAAAAAAAAAAAAAAACAAAAAAAAAACGAACTAGTGATTATCCGAAATGATCATATTGCTGTTCTCAACACATTTCTTCAAGGACAAAGAACACAAGCCAGTGAGGAAGATAGATACAATTGGCCACGATGAAGAAAACTGGAGAAACAGCTACCAATATTGCATTTGCCTATCGCCAGCATATTTTGTCAGGTCTAAGTCTAAGTAACATAGCTGTAATAAAGCAAATTGTAATAACTTTTGCCATATGTACAGAGACATTATTGTCGCCTTGAAGGTAGACAGATTAAAGTACCTAAATTGATATGCACCATGAAGTCCTATATACCTGGGGAGGAACATACGTGGGAATGAACTTCCACAATTGGTTTATAAAATAAATTTAGAAAAGTTATTTGTATTTTAATTTTTATTAGTTTTTCCAGGTTTTCTGAGTTTTTATTTTAACCATTTGTTTGTGCTTAGTTTTTGTCCTGTTTTTGGTCAACAGATCCATATGGGACGAAACTTTAACTCAAGATCAACGATTCTGTACTTTATACTCGGAAGACAGGTCTTTGGGAACAGTTTTGGGAAATGTGACACGACTTCCTCGTATTTAAAATCACTATTCCCACAAAAATCAGGTTATAAATATTTAGCAGCAAACTTCAAACGGAAACGTCCGCAAGTAATGCGGCATCAGCAAGTATATGAGCCCGTTCTTCAAATTAGAAAAAGTAATGGTTGCTGAAAGGTATGGCCAGGTCTTTAAGAATCTAATAGGAGAAAAGTCATGGAAGATAAAGCCTCATCTAGATCGTTGAATGTTATTTTTAACGTCTAAAAGTGATATTGTTTCAGCAACGATTGATGTATAATTTACTAAAAAAGTATCCAGAGCGATCTTTGAGATCCTGTAACTTATTTTGAACGAGGTGCTAGAAGGCGAAGCATTTATCTGAAGACTGGTGTAGTGCGACGAAATACACTTTAAACAATCGGTTACTGTAAATAGACATAACTGTACTACTAAACACAGGAAAGTATCCACCTAACAACTGAGGAGCAGCTGGTTCAATCATTTGCTACAGTTTGAGCATGTCTGTCGTCTAAGGCAAACCTTGGAGCTATTTGAAAAAAGGGAAACAAGAAGGTGGGTCTCAATAATATCAGACGTATTGACATCAACCAATCAGGTTCTAATGGATAGTGTAAATGACTACTATTAATGATTCGATAGAGTGTGACTACTATCCACTAATCGTTCTGTGAGTTATAAGAGAAAAATTTCTATATATGTGGATATTTGTCTCGATAGAATGGTCACCAGGCATTCTAGAAATTGAAATTGTGTTTTTGCCAATGGTGGTTCTTTACCGCTAAGTTTCTCAGCGTCCAATGTATTTTTTTGTGAAATGGTCTTCAATTTTCCTCAGAGGCCTCTTAATGAGGCTTGAGGATCTTTTACGCGCTGTAAATCTACGAGAAAATCACAGACTTTACTTCGTTTCGAGGGGGGAGGCATGATATGTGTATAAGGGTGCTCAACTACTGAGGTTGTCATTCATGGCAAAAGCCAGATATAAACGCTTCTAAAACTTAATACAGGTGTAAATAAAGTCTGAATATTACAGGTACACAACAAACCAGAGAGAGAAAAAAATTCTCTTCACTAAATTCTGAAATTACTCAGAAACGTATATTCCCCACTGCTTTGTTGTCATCCGCCAGCATTTCTGCAAAGCTGGCAGGCAGCTGCAGAGACGTCCTAAGGGGTGCTAAGCAAAATCACACCAGCAGCATGTGGCGGAGTGTGGGATCTTTTCATTAGCCAGGACTATTCCCTATCCTCACCAGATTCTGGAATTACAAATGAAGGTGTGAATGTGTCTGAAGTTAAAGTAGCATCCAAAAGGAAGCCAATCCAAAGGTTAACGCAACTATAAGCGAATGAGCATGTCGCCTATTCTAACTCTGATACGAAAGTGAATATTTTACCAGATCTTCCTGATGTGATTTAATATAACGAAAACACAGACATGTACATGCTTTTCAAACCTTTGGAGGAAATTCTGGTGTTTCCAATAATCTCATTTCTACAATCTATCATTATCTGGTATACTATTGTACATGTTATACAAACACACCGAAACTTCCATCGTGACGGGGAAGGGCCTGAGTTGGCCATGTGGGAATTGTAGAAGGGAGTGTTTTTGCGGGTTCGGACGTTACCTATCACACCAGACACTCTGTTGTAGAAATGTGTTCTTTGTCTTCTGTAACATTAGAGAAGTTGTATCAAATTAAAATAAGTCCACGATTAAAAATACCTCACTGCATTATAATGCAACATTTACAAATGCATCACTGTTAGAAATAACTGAACCGTTGAGCTGAATAACGGTCTGTTACGAATTAGAACTTATACACACGACAAACAAAAATGTTAACATATTATTTCCTGTCCTAAAATGTATTGGTATTTTGGTGACACAGGCCGCTGTTCCACGAAAGCTTTGTTGTTTTTGTACGAACTTTTATATTCAAGTGCAAGACAAATTAGACAGCACTACATCACTAGCTATTAAACCAGTTTTATTTGCACAGAAATACGGACATATACGTGGATTCATTGCACATCATCATTATATTATATAATAAAACACATGATGCTTTATATTCCCTACCCACTCTTCGCTGATCCATAGTTTAAAAAGCATATTCTTCTATCTACTTTACGTTTATGAAGATAAATAGTTTTATAAATTATTTATTATAAGTTTACTTATACGTATACACAATATGAAAAGGATCATACTGTAGGCTTAAAGGTCAATCAAATATTTTAAATCCTAATCCCATGTGATGGCTTTGAGACAACATTCCGTTTGCATAACAAGCAGCGGAAAATATAAGGATCTCCCTTTTTCTGAAAAAACAAAGAAAATAAATGCTGGAAATTTCGAATCAATAACAAGGAACTTCTCACAAATGGTTAACTTATGAAAATGAGTTTGACATAAAATGTGTGCTCCAGCGAAGTCCACCTTCTTGGTTCAGTAATATTTTGTCGATCCCTTACTGTTTACTGAGTATGCAAAAGTAAACCAGAATGCAGAGGTTCTTCAGTAATATTGCCAGAACATTCAAAATATGACATTTCATTTGCGATAAAAGTGTTTTAAACTTATGTTATTTTAATAGAATTCCATAGAGCCATTTCTAGAAAGTCTATATATTCTAAGAATTTTCGATTTTAAGGATAAACTTGCAAATATCCTTATCGCTTCCTTGGAAGATGCTGAGATTAAACTTCAGGTTTCATACTTAACCTATTGTTCGTTTTGTATGAATCACGTTCACACACAGATGTGCATTCGTATTTTTATTCAGGAAGTCCCAAAATGTGTAATTCTGGTGAAATCTCTAGTTTGAAATTTTGGTGAATTACACCTGTTAAGGAAAGTTAAAGAGGAAGATGATAAATATTAGACAAAACAAAGGCTTTCATTGACCATTCTATGCCTTCACTTGACTTTCTTGGTCAGGCTGACGATCTGATTTATGCTTTGGAACTGTTTTTGCTATGCAAAGGTATAGTAAGACTGAAACGTTTGCTATAATTTCCAAAGTAAATGGAGGAGCAAAATGAAGCGTGAAAAATCCATTTAATGTTGCTTCAACAAGAGAAAAGCCTATCTGCTTGCCTTATTACATGTGTTGTATACGTTCTAAGTACACAATACATTATCTTTTCATTTAATGCGAAGATTTCTAAGTGTCACTTAGATATACTCACTTAGATATACTTCTTTACTGAGGTCATTGTTTGTATTTATTTATTTTATACATTTTAGTATGTAACCTGCTAAAGACACTAAATACATCATATCCGTTGCTTGAACTTATTTATCTTTGTTCCATGAAACAATCACAGTAAAGCTACTTCATCATAATCAAATTTGCATGTGATTTAAACAATTTGATGTATAAAAGCTTCAGCGGGACAATCCATTTCTTTGTAACACGTAATGGACTACTGCTTGGATGCTTTCTTGCAAATCATGATGTCATTAAATGGATGTAGCTTCAATGGACGCAACATTAAAATTTTAATCTTTCCAAAAAGCTGTATTTATGACAAGGTCTGGATATGAAGTTGAAGGTCCAGGCGCCAGGTGTGGCCCTGTTGAGTTTGGAGCCTCATGCGGTGGTGTGGTTGGCCTCTTAGGGGACGCTTTGGCCCAAAACTTGCCGGTAAGCGATGCGGGCAGCTCCTTCTCCTCTGTAACAACAACAACAACAATAATAATAATAATAATAATAATAATAATAATAATAATAATAATAATAATAATAATAATAATAATAATAATAATAATAATAATAATAATAATAATAATAATAATAATAATAATAATAATAATAATAATAATAATAATAATAATAATAATAATAATAATAATAATAATAATAATAATAATAATAATAATAATAATAATAATAATAATAATAATAATAATAATAATAATAATAATAATAATAATAATAATAATAATAATAATAATAATAATAATAATAATAATAATAATAATAATAATAATAATAATAATAATAATAATAATAATAATAATAATAATAATAATAATAATAATAATAATAATAATAATAATAATAATAATAATAATAATAATAATAATAATAATAATAATAATAATAATAATAATAATAATAATAATAATAATAATAATAATAATAATAATAATAATAATAATAATAATAATAATAATAATAATAATAATAATAATAATAATAATAATAATAATAATAATAATAATAATAATAATAATAATAATAATAATAATAATAATAATAATAATAATAATAATAATAATAATAATAATAATAATAATAATAATAATAATAATAATAATAATAATAATAATAATAATAATAATAATAATAATAATAATAATAATAATAATAATAATAATAATAATAATAATAATAATAATAATAATAATAATAATAATAATAATAATAATAATAATAATAATAATAATAATAATAATAATAATAACGATAACGATCTGCATCATTCATGCCAGATGGCATACTATCTGAGCTCCCTCCTGAGGTAGAAATGGAACTGCTGGGTACAGAGTCTTCAGTATCTCCATAACTGAAGTCTAAGGAAGAAACTGAGATCTTGGTTACATTTGTCATGGAATCAGAAGTCAGTGCTGTGTTAGCAATGCTGCCATATAGAAGGAAATCATCTCTGCTTTTTGAGGAATCTGGACTTGAGGGTGACAAGGGGCTCCACTTTTCAAAATTGAAAGAATGTTCACATTCCTGCTTAGTAATTAAAAGAGAAGAATCCTTAATATCCTGACTATATGTTTTTTCTTTAGGAGCGCCCTTTAGAAGATCATCTTCCTTTGGATTATATGAAAAAACAGATTCAATTACTACTGGAAGAGAATTTGTAAACGTATTATTGTGCTCTGAGCTTTTTAATTGAGAATTATTTGAATAATAACTGTTGTCAACAGTAACATCACCAGTGATGTCTGCGGGGGATTGATTTGAATGCTTTTCTATGCTGCTAAAAGAAGCTTCATTTCCTTTGGAAAAAAACTCTATCAAACTTTCCATGGAATGTGCTAGTTTTAGCTTGATCACCATCTTCAACAGATAACTTATCCAATGCAGATTTTGGTTCAGCCCCCTTATAACGCAATATTTCTTCATGTTTTTCTAAATATTCTGGGTTGACGGTACTGGCAGCGTGCCGGGAGTCAGCGCCCGAGAGGTGGCAGGTGAGGGCTGCAGCAACTTTGGTGTCTGTATGGTGTTCGTGCGGCGATGTTCTTTTAGCCCATACTGCTGCGAGGCTTTTAGGAGGTGATGTTAACTCCTCGCAGTCTTCAGCGATACTGGGTCGAGGGTGTCGACCCAGACTGGCTCTTTTTCTTCTGAAGTTTTAAACATAGTTTAATTTCAGATTTAGTATCGTAATAATTAAGTTAAACGCATTAATATTTTAAGCAAAGTTGTCCCTAATAACTTAAAGGTGAACGTAACTAAACAGAATACTTCAAATTAAAAACTAATAATTACGTAAAATGTGGATCCATTTGCAGTGAAACAACAAATACTACACAAATATTGTGAGTAATTAAGGAACACGAGGTCAGGTCGAACACTCATGAGCAAACGCTCAGAGCAGAACTACATGCTTTAGCGAGAGTTTGGGATCCTTTCTACAATGGTTCATTGGTAAAAAGTTAGGGTAAAGCTAATTTCAAGTTGAATTCACTTAATAAGAATATTTACTACAACAAACAGATTTACAAAGGCGGTCATAACGGCCGTTTACCTGTCCAGAAGTGGAGCTGCCTACAAAATCATTCTACTCCATCAGCTGGCAGTTTCAGAGAGAGCGTCTATCGCTTAAAGATTATTCATCTAGTCATAAAGGAGGGAAGGGAGTGACCTCACACCCACTACTTCAGTCACCAGAGAGCATTTAATACAGTTATTTGTGACATCTCTCCCTCGCTTCCCCAAAGATCAATGGATACATTGATCTTTAAAATAATATTACATTAATGTTGAAATAGGGTCACATTACATTTAGACTGATATAATCTTGTTTTTTCATTGTTAAAAAAACGTTTGTTTTGTTCACAAATTTAAATTTAAAATGTATGTTATCTCTAAAAGAATATAAAACATCATGCCACCTTCATGAAAATAAGATTAACATCTCCATTATTTGGATTCATACAAATTTAAAAAGGAAAAGAATTATTATTGTTTTTTTTAAAAAAAAAAACACTGATTATAACTGTGGAGTCCCCAGTATACAACTGTTAGATAGTTTGGCCCCAAAATATAAAAAAGCTCACTGTCACAACACAATTCCATTGAATTAGATGCACCAATGAACTTTTCTTTTCTTTTTCTTTGAAGCACTACTCACTGTAGATGTCTGTTGTAATTAGGGGAACCATTTCCCACACACGATTTTAGTACGTAAGGTGGTGTCGGCCCTTGCTCGGCTACCACATATTATGAGTCCACTGGAACCTGTGGTGAGGGGAAATCACCTCCCCCACCAGACGATTGTGAGTCTGCTGTAGAGGATGACCATACATGGTACACAGGTTGCTAGCAAACCTGCCAGGAATTTGGGTGGTTGTTGTAGTTGCAGTAAATATTGGCTAGATGTATTATAGCTGGCGCTCCTAGTGATATTCAACTAAGCAAACTGGAACAATTTTACAAGAGTATCATAGCCACAGAAATGTAGTTGAAGGTGACATACAAATGAAGTAGATAACATTAGAGACATACAAAACATTAAAAGATAAGCTGTGATTACAAATACAATATATAAAAGTTTTCGAATAAATGAACCTAAAATTACAATAAAGAACAGCAATATGTATGTGCACATATTACCAATATGAAAACGATGTGTGTTGCCACAAATAAACCTAATTAAGGGTACCCTTGAAAAGAAAAAAATTGACTAACTAAAATTTAACATTTTAGAAATTACATCAGGGTTTCACATTTTTGTAGAAGACAAAAGAATTGACAATACAAAACACTTGATAATCAAGTGTATTGCAAAACACTTTCACATTTGAGAAAAAAATGATTTGAAATACAGACATTTGCGCAATATTTTGAGGTAATACATTGGAAAGATTACAGCTGTAAGATAAACATTCTATTCTATTAAAATTACAATCTTTACAAAGGCGGCCATAACGGCCGTTTACCTGTCCAGAAGTGAAGCTGCCTACAAAATCATCCTACTCCATCAGCTGGCAGTTTCAGAGAGAGAGTTTAATGCTTAAATATTATTCATCTAGTCATAAAGGAGGTAAGGGAGTGACGTCAAACCTACTACTTTAGTCACCAGAGAGTAATTAATACAGTCGTTTGTGACAGTATAATTATTTCTAACAGAAACTCCACTTATCTTTAAAGAAAATTTATATTTCATTTAGACATTTTCACTTGAAGTTGAAGGTTTAATGATAACGTCCATAAGTGAAATTACTTAGAGGTTTAGCCGGTTGTGAAATAATACACCTTTAATAACACCGAATAACACTACTAAAAGATTCCTTCACCGTCTCCTGTAATCAACTCTCTAGTTTCATATTCTGCACTTTCCTGACCTTTATGGGTATTCTGTACAGATTTCGGAGGTGTCTGAAAATTAGATTCCAACTCTGGCTGACTGCTTGACTATTAGCTTCCTGTTGCATTGCATTCCATGAAAATCTTTTCACTTACTCTGCGATTTCTATGTTTTCTCTTAGAGCCTCAGCACATGGAAACCGTTTCTCTGCATTTCTAAGCAGATAATATGTTCCCACACATTGTTTCTGAGTTTGGCACATCATAATAACATAATTAAATCTGCTTATATTAAAGCTGTTAGTAGCCTATAGGGTCACGTCAGTCAGTAGTCTGTAGATATTCGCAGCGCAGATAGCCACCACACAGCTGCAGGTCACCATACCCTTTTGTAGCCACGGAAGACTTTGGCGGCCTGTTACGGAAAGCCGAGCTGCGCTCATGGCATGACGAATGGTGTGCTCCGTGACATAAAAGATATTCCGGTGCCGTGGAGAACCTCCTGCCGTGCATCCCGCCAGGAAGAGGTACTTTAAGCTCGGTTGCGCGTTGGCCACTGCTTTTTACTCATTCATTTTTATTCAGTCGGAGCCCTGTTCCAGTTTGCCCGATTTGTGATGAAGCGCTTTCGGTCAGGCATGTCCTGCTAGAATGTGTTAGCCTATCACATCTTCGCATGTCTCTCCGGCTTGGCAGAGATCCTAGCGGACAACGAGCAAGTGGTGGCCACAGTTTTGAATTTTTTTTAAAATGTCCGTTTTAGGATTTAATTACCAGCTATTTAGGCATTTTAATCTTTTTACGTTTTTTAGATTTTATTCTTTGCCCTACCATGGTGTTACACTTATCTTAAGAAGTTGATGTTAACACTTCTTTATTATTTTTCAATTCGATTTCGAAGGCATTTTGCATTCATCCTCAGTGAAAACAAACTCTGTTAAGGCAATATCAGTTACTATATCTTCCGTTTGCTATGTCACGTTCCCAGTATTATTTATATCCGAAGACAAACCAAACAAAATAAATCCATATACTCCTAGTACACGTTGAATCCCAAGTCTCCAACTAGTAGTGATTGGCCGGTGTGATTGGCACAGAAGAAGGACCACAGAACATTGCTTATTATAAAGATAAGTGGATCATAAGCTATAAATATATTTATTAAAACAATTTTTAAGCCACAATTGATTACAACCACATAATTTATTAATATATCTGAATACCTTTACTAGCTGGGCTGAGTAATTGATACATACACGGAATTTGGTGGAGGTATGTACTGTAACAACCTCTACACATATATTTTATGACCCGGATGCATATGTATGCCTTTATGTGCGAAAATATAATAATACAGCACCAATAAAGTGCTTCACATGACAAACATTCTAAAAGCACCACTTAATCCATACACACTTCGTACTTAATAAATAGCGTAATAATGTAACATATTTGTTTAAATTTATTTTATTATGTGACCTATTACCACATGGAATGGTTTTAGAGTGTCTTTATTAATTTTTATGAAATCTTCGCCTTAATATTAAGGTTCCATACTCCTCTACAAGAGAGTAAGTCTCCGAGGGATGAGACGCAAGGGGTTGGCGAAGGTTCCCTCCCTTTGTGACACCCCCTGTCAGTAGAGTTACAGACCATTCAAAAATATTCTGACGGCTTCCACTTTTGTGAATGAATCTTCTAGGTTTTAATGTACAGAATGAATAGGGCGCATGTTTTTAACGGTCTGCTCTTTGTGTAGCAGGCATTCACTGCCACACACATTCGCTCTCCTTGTCCCACAGCACATTCCTTACAGGGACCTTATTTGCGTTGCTATACTATACTCTATTAATTCAATCACATTAATCTAAAATTAAAATCCTATTACCCTTATCCGCTCCAGTGAAAAGTAAATCTTTTGCAATTAATGACTTAGTAAAGTGTTCATTATTATTTGTCTTAGAATGTTACTGATCCAAAGTTTGTAACATTTTTCTACAGTGAAATTTAATCAATGATTTATTTTTTCACTTAAATCTTGACTATATATTTATATATCCGTGCGGATATAGATAAAAGCTCCGTACGAGTAAAATATATTGTAATGTCCCTCGTTGCCAGGCAATGCTGGGATCTTAATTTTATTGAATGCTGAAAAGAAAATGTATTGCATTCACACCAAAAAAAAACTGTTACCACTTTTAAGCTGGCGAACGAGGACTCATTACCTGGGGGTTTCACTCAGAGGTTTAAGAAAAACAATTCAACACAATATTAAAGACACTTACACTGACACTCACTGTTTATATTTATTATACCGTAAATAATTCTTTACAATGTCCAGCGTCGTCCATCTACTCTGCTGGCTACACACACTCCACGCTTAGTCACCCACACACATAGCTACCTCGAGCTATTCCTACAACCGCTCACACACCCCAACATACAACTATTTATACACAAATAACAAGATGGGCGACGTGCCAATAACTAAATACATCATGTACAAATAATACAATACGTTATTTACAATTTCCACAAGGGCTGTTCCATTAATTTATTTATTATTGTTGTTTACATGAGTGGAGCCAAGGGAGCAAACAGTGGTTGGAACAGCCTATTACGTAACAGACGGACGGAAGGACATTTGTACTAACGACTACTCTAATCAACTCAAAATAATACACATAATTAATCTAACAAAACCCTACATTTCCCTCCCCTCTAGCAAAAGACGAGCCCCTGCTCGTCGGACCAATAGCAAACAGCAAAACACACAAAAGAAAAACACTAAGGGTAGCCCCTAACCTATCATTAGAAAACACAAACATGAAAATTACAATAAATGAATTCCTGAGAGGCCCCTCCCAATGAGTCACGATGCCTGATGTTATCCCAGAGTCCACCGAACCAACCCTACACCACTGGAACACTGATGGAAGTCACAGAGGCGCAGCACGACGATTACAACCATTTGGAGTAGCAGACCGACCCTGAAGATGAAAATTGGGCAAACTGGTGGTTACCACAAATGGCACATACCTGATGTCACAGACAGTTCCAAACATAGAGGAGCCAGCAAGCTGTGCTGCTCTCCTGCTGCCACACACCTGTGGGAGACTGGCCGCATCACCCCACAACGAACTGCAAAGGTAACCAACTTGCTGGAATTGTGGTCTGCCATACTGATGAAGTGACCCCTGTGGTCACTCCGGAAACTTTGAGGCATAGCCAGCGTTACTGCCTCTGGTACTGGTGTTGCCGCGTTGCTGCTGCTGCCTCTCCTGCTGCAACTACTGCTTCTGCTGATAGGTGAGGGTGGCCGGGGGCTCATGCTAGCTGCAGACGACGACAATCTTCCTGGGGCACTCCCGCACAAAACTAAACAATTATACAATAAACAATGAACAAGTATAACATAAGGCTACCCATAGTTAAATATACTTTTGGAGGGAAATGTAAGGGGGTAAATCAAAAGTGACAATAACATAAAAACAACAAAACAAAATTATAACATGTAGTGTATCCGGATACTAAATACACTTTTGAGATGGCCATCTCCACACACTCATTCACACAATAAGACTTTTATCACTGGGATAAAAAAAAAAAAAAAAAAAAAAAAAAAAAAAAAAAAAAAAAAAAAAAAAAAAACTAAGATGGTTCTTCATCCAGGAACTGCCGTGGCGGTGAAGAGAGCTCAACCCTGATTTTTTTTTAAAAGAAAAATCTGAAACAAAGGACTAAGCATCTTAACAGCAAATGAAATAATACTTCAGTGACTGGCCAGTGACAAAACTTAATACCCACCCTAAAGCATCTTATAACTCAAACCTCCTCGCACTAGTGAGCGCATCACAGCGGTTTCACTAGGCGTCACTCCAATACTGGGGTCACTCCCAGGTGCGCAGCGGCTTCCTCAGGGACGACTCCTCTTCTACAATGTGCTGCAGTCACGACGGTGCTCACATTGAACTCGAACAACCACTGGGATGTGGCGGCTGTCTTCGCAGCTGGGCCACACACTACACTGCTACTTCGATAAAGGTGGTACATGAGTAAAACACTGAAACAGTCACGATAAAACGTTAATAGCTCTGATATAAACGGAATGGTTGGCACGGGGTTCCTGGGAGAACGTCATAAATAATCAGAAATATAAACAATTAAGTGAACTTAAGCAAATGACGAAATGGTAGTCACACAAGAGGTTAAATAAAATATGCATCAATAGAATTATATGTAAAGCATAGCAAAGCATCATTAACTGAGTTTATCAGACGATGAACTGAACTTGAGAGAGAGAAAAAAAAAATTAAGCACGATAAGGGCCAGTAGGATCGTGATACGGGAAGATGCGGGAAACATGGATGGACTGTAACTTAGCCCTAGGGGCATTCGGTCGACGTACAACATAAGTCACAGGTGTGAGCTTCTTCACAATTTCAAACGGGCCAAAATAGCGGTGTAGGAGCTTGGTGCATTTGCCTCGTTTCCTAACGGGGGTAAAAACTTTAACTAATTGACCAACATTAAAGGACACATCTCGATGTTTGGCATCATACTGAGACTTCTGTTTGATCTGTTGCTTGTTGATGTTGTGGATGGCAAGCTCACGGGCCTTCTGGATGTCCTCTAAAGTCTTCCGGACGAACAAGTCGTTAGTAGTAGCCTGTAACTGAACTTCATTAGGGAGAACAGGCTCTCGTCCATACATCAGAAAAAATGGAGAAAACTTGGTCGTCTGCTGTACAGAAGAATTGTAAGAAAATATAACATAAGGCAACACCGTATCCCAATTACGCTGATTGTCATCAATAAAATGGCTCAACATATTAACTAGTGTGGCATTAAACCGTTCCGTGAGCCCGTTCGTCTGTGGATGATAAGAGCTAGTAAAGTTAGGAGAAATAGACAGAGATTTTAGTAACTCCTGCGTGACCTGGCTGAGGAACACAGTACCCCGATCGGATAGCAATGTCTCAGGAGCACCATGACGACAGACGACATTCTGTAAAATAAACCTGGTGACATGAGGAACAGTAGCCGCTGGAAGCGGAGCAGCCTCGACCCATCTAGTGGCATACTCGGTGCACACAATAATGTGGCGGTTGCCAGTGGATGACCTAGGAAGAGGACCCAAAAGGTCAATACCCCAACGTTGACCTACAGCTAAAACAGGAAGAGGTTGAAGTAATCCTGCGGGCTTCAAGTTCTTAGGGCCTTTACGCGATTGCCAGCTCGGGCAGGTCCTCACAAAATGTTCGATATCTTTCTTCATGCGAATCCAATAGTATCTGGAATGAATCTTATTATAAGTTTTGGAAAACCCAAGGTGACCTGAAAGTGGATCATCATGACAAGAGGTAAGAATCTCATGCTTCAACGACTCTGGAATCACCAGTAAATGCAGAGGACCCGTGGAACCAGCATTTTTTCTATATAAAGCACCAGATTTAAGAGTATAGGTGGCAGTTTGGCGCAGAAGCTTCGGAGTAGCATTAGTGTCGTCCACTAAGGTATCCATTAGAGGACGCAGCAGTGGATCAGCTTTCTGTTTCTCCGCAACTTCTATAGGAGAAAGTAAACAAGTTAATACATCATCCAATTGCTCCACTTGATGTTCCTGGGGTTGCAGCACAGGAAACCTAGATAAAGTGTCTGCATCGTTATGCTTTTTACCAGATTTGTAACAGATAGTATAATCAAACTCCTGTAGTTTAAGGCTCCAGCGAGCCAGACGCCCTGTAAGATCTTTCAGATTATTTAGATAACACAATGAATGGTGGTCAGAAATCACATGAACTTTATAACCATATACAAATGTTCTAAAATGTGTGAAACCAAAAAACAATAGCTAGGAGCTCCAACTCTGGAACACCATAATTACGCTCACACTTTGACAACAATCTAGAGGCATAAGCAACAGGTCTTAACTGGTCATTTACAGATTGCAACAAAACACACCCTATGCCTACACCACTAGCATCAGTGTGGAGCTCTGTGTACGTTCCAGGAGTATAGTGTGCTAACACCGGTGCAGAAGTCAGCGCATCCTTCAAGGCCTGAAAAGCATGCTGTTGGTCAGAACCCCAAACAAAATCACAGTTCTTTTTAGTCAATTGTGTTAAAGGATGGGCAATGTCAGCATAACCTTTCACAAACTTTCGATAAAAATTGAACAAACCAAGGACCTTCCTGACATCCCTGACATTCTTAGGCTGAGGTAAATTTTGAATCACAATTATCTTGTCTGAGTCTGGAGATATGCCCTCATTAGAGACTTCAAAACCCAAAAGTTTGACACGGTTCATGGCAAAGAAACATTTCTGCGGTTTCAATTTAAAGTTGAAAAGCACCAAACGCTGAAAAACAGCCTCTAAATTATCCAGTAGTTCCTCAAAAGAATGAGCATAAACAAGGATATCATCAAGGTAAGCCAGAGCTTTCTTAAATTTTAAATCACCTAACAACTTTTCAGCAATGTAAGAAAAGAAACGGGGAGCATTGGCTAGTCCAAAGGAAAGTCTTTCAAATTCAAATTGACCACTGTGGCAAACAAACGCCGTGAATGGCTTGGCGTGCTCCTCAAGGGGGACCTGAAAATAAGCAGAAAGAAGATCCAACGAGCAGAACCAGGACACTCCATGCAATGAGCTAAGCAAGTCGTCGATGATGGGAAGTGGAAAAGATGATGGAATGGTCACCGAGTTAAGCTTCCTGTAGTCCACACAAAATCTGGTCGAGCCATCCTTTTTCTTAACTAGCACCACAGGAGAACTCCACGGAGACTGAGAATCCCTGATGATCCCAGCATCTTTCATCTCTTGAACTTGCTGATCGATGATTTCACGTTGCTTGATAGGAACTCTATACGGGCGCAGCTTAATAGGAGTTGGGTCAGAAACCTGTATATCAAATTTAGCAACATTGGTCGTACCTAAATCCTGCAAGGAGGTTGCAAAGACATGAGAATATTTCAATAAAAGAGCATGAAGTTTATCTTTCTGGCTAGAAGACAATTTATTATTTACATTAAACTGAAAGTTTGGTGCTTCCAAGGGCGTGATATCCTGAGGTGAGATTGAATGACTCTGAACAAAAGCAACATCTTGGACATTAGCTAAAGTCGTGCGAGAAAACAAAGTCTTAGGCTCTGGTGATGCATTTTGAACAGGCACAATATAATCTTGTCGGGGTGAGCAAACCATTTGAGGAATGTATATCTGCTTCTTTTGCAAAATACCTGGCACAGGCTCAAACATTACATCACAATCAATGGGTGAAGAAAGTTCTACTGCTACATGACAAACCGAAAATGGAGGAATCTGAACATCTTCTTTAACAAACACTTTGTTTTCTGGTTTAGTAACATCACCCTCAGTAAACGGCACTACAGCAATATCTGACATGGGGAGTTCTGTGTTCTCTACCATAGAAATATGACACAACTTGTCATCTACATGAATCACAACATCATTTTTTACATAATCAATAATAGCTTTGTGTGCAGACAAAAAATCATTACCTAAAATCAAGTCATGTGCTAGCCCTTTTACAACAAGAACATCTTCCTGAAAGAGATAGTTATTAATTGAAAAATCCAAAGGTAGGTGGAATGCAGCATCTAAAAGCTTGTTTCCAGCAGTTCTAAGTAAAATGTCCACAGGCTGCAATTTAGAAATATCAGATACGTGTACAGCATTGACAATACTGACAGCACTGCCAGTATCGAGAAGAACCTTCACAGGGGTATTATTAATGGACCCTGAAACTTGTAAAACATGGCCAAAAGGTAAAGTTGAACTGGACGACTGATCAGGCTTGCTGTCGTGATGAATCTCTGCTACCGTGGCCTGTTTGAGGCACCGCGCTGGGCGTTTTTTGAACTATAAGCATCTGAAGATTGTCTGCAAAAACGTGCTATGTGACCAGGTTGGTTACACTTATAGCATACAAAGTTAGCAGTACGTCCACCATTGGAGCAGTTACCATCTTGGCGAGGAGATGACCTCGTTACTGGGTCAGAATTAGCATGAGCCTGCAAAGATTGAAGTTGATTGGCTAAACGGTCCATTTTGGCTGCAAGCTCTGACATCATATCCTGAGAAGGTGCTGGTGATGGCGACGGGAGTGACAAACACTCTGACGCTGCAACGGAACGGCCAGATATAGATTGAGGTGCAGAAACAACTGGGTATCCAGGTATGGACATCGGCACATTACTATGCAGTTGATTAGACACTAGGTGTTGTCGGTTTTGGATGTAAAACTCAGCCTTATCAATGCGCTTAATAGCTTGTAAAACCTCCTCTACAGTAAGCAAATTCAAAGGTAAGAGAAACTGGACATACTGTGGTTTCAATCCTTTATACAAATTCTTAATTTGCTCTGACTGAGACATAAAAGAATTTACTTTATCACACAATACTAGCACATCATAAATGTAGTTAAGCACAGGCTCAGAATCACGCTGAACACGTTGGCGAAGTTGGATCTCATACACATCATCCTGGTGAGCTACCTGAAAAGCTGTAAGAAAAGCATCTTTCAAAATAAACCAGTCGTGAGCGGGACACCTATGGCAAAACGTCTTGTACCATGCTACAGCAGTACCTTTAAGATAGCATGGGAAAAACTGCAACTTTTGAGTACTGTTCCATGCATTAGCACGAGCAACCATTTCAAAATTAGTCATAAAATCGTTAACACATTCATTAGGAGCAGCTGAAAAACAAGATGGTTGTATAAAGGTTTGAGAAACAGGTTTTATTGAAGCCATCGTGTTAGTGATGGTAGACTGTACCGCAACCAGAAGGTCAGTATTCTGTGCAATAATTTCAGGGGGTGACTGATCAGGTACCGAACTACGTTCATTAGGCTCGACATCTGTGCCGACAGAGGATGTATGTACATTGGTGTCATTCTCCACAAAATTTTCCATGGTGAAAGAAAAGATAACGATGTACACATGCAAAATTACTACAAAAATCACTGATAGTGACTACTATTCGTAATAGAACACAAGATTTGAAATTCCTGCAGAAATAGCAACACGGTGAGAACACAATACGTGACTGAATAACACTAGCACTGCACAAAATGCTGCGAAGAAAATGCTGATTATTACAATGCAAATGGAAATGAGAAAAAAAAACCATGCATAAAGATAGATCAACGTAAAATTTCTAACTGAGCATAACCGCAAACAGAACCACAAGGATTAAGCTCAAAAAGCACTGCATTTCCTGTACAAAACAAAAGAACCTGTTAATACGTGAACAAATAATGCCGGGGTGACGTCACTACCCAAGTTGCTTATCATAAGATGGCTACCGCAGAACTGAAATTGAACGCAATTAATGCAATATATATCAATAAAGCACATTTACACTTAAACTGATTCCAAAATGAATAAACACGGCGCCTCCACCAAAATGTAATGTCCCTCGTTGCCAGGCAATGCTGGGATCTTAATTTTATTGAATGCTGAAAAGAAAATGTATTGCATTCACACCAAAAAAAAAAAACTGTTACCACTTTTAAGCTGGCGAACGAGGACTCATTACCTGGGGGTTTCACTCAGAGGTTTAAGAAAAACAATTCAACACAATATTAAAGACACTTACACTGACACTCACTGTTTATATTTATTATACCGTAAATAATTCTTTACAATGTCCAGCGTCGTCCATCTACTCTGCTGGCTACACACACTCCACGCTTAGTCACCCACACACATAGCTACCTCGAGCTATTCCCACAACCGCTCACACACCCCAACATACAACTATTTATACACAAATAACAAGATGGGCGACGTGCCAATAACTAAATACATCATGTACAAATAATACAATACGTTATTTACAATTTCCACAAGGGCTGTTCCATTAATTTATTTATTATTGTTGTTTACATGAGTGGAGCCAAGGGAGCAAACAGTGGTTGGAACAGCCTATTACGTAACAGACGGACGGAAGGACATTTGTACTAACGACTACTCTAATCAACTCAAAATAATACACATAATTAATCTAACAAAACCCTACAATATTGCATTTTCTTTTCTTGGGATAAGATTTTTTGTTGTTTTATTCTGACGTTTGAGTGAACTATTTAGCCAAATATCCTTGTTTCCAAATGAAGCACAAGGTGTAAAGTAAATCCAGTAGTACACGCTCATGTTCAGGTACTTGAGATGTGACAGGTACATGGCACGCCATCAAAGAATAATACCTGGCAGATCAATGGCTTTGCTGATATTATGGTGGAGAGTTTCAGTATCAATATTAGTGCCTGTTCGTCGAATGACGGAAACTCTGATTCAGACATGGATCTGCAATCCTTGCCAGAAGGAGTATAATTCACATCATGCGAGCGGCCTGTGTCTTGCACTAATGGGTTCGTGTTTTCTTTATAAAAGCTTAGCTGCATGGTATAACCATGGGACAAATAATGAGGGAGGTGCTTTTATACACATTCAGTTATAGCCTGGCGGAACGATATACAAACGTGATTTGTTTACATCTGCTCCAGATCTTGGTAACCAGAGTACAGTAGCATTGCTATTAGTAGCATCATTGGGTTTACTTTTACTCAGCTCTTAGCTCCAGCATTTTTATACGGTTATCTCTCTACGCAGCTTACTTTGTGAAAACTTTATTACTAGGTACTCACCAGCAAAAATGTCAAAATTCATTAGATTTAAACTTTAAACCTCAGATGCTAGAACAATAATGTTTAGTACGGTTTATTGGCACAAATATAATTAGAACGTAAATTTAAATTTAATGCGCACATGTTAAGCAATTTTAGGGTTCGAATTGTATAATAATTATTATTTTAAAATGTTTAATAGTTTTTAGCTATACGCACAATATTCTTTAGAGAGTGAACCAGAACAGAAAAGAGCTGGACCGATAAATCAAGTTGTAGAGCACCTGCCTGATGTGCTAGAGTTCAAGAGTTCCATTCCCGGCAGTGTGCTTGGCGGTTGTTCTCCGACCAAGATAATTCCCTATTCCCCAGAGTCTGGAAGTATGAATCAGAGTACGAATGTACGTGTGATCTAATGTTTAAAACCCAACGAATACGAATTAACACCTTCGATATGTTCCAAATTAGAACGGCCTTCGATATGGTCATTGCAGTTAAAGGAGTGTATTAAATGAAACAAAAAAGAACGAATAAAAAAGAACAAAAGAGGTCAAATTCAAAGTCAGTAATTACCCTTGAAGTGCTACGGATCATGCGTGAGCTCATCAGGACTGAGAACAGGTCACCCGGGTTTAACCTTGCTCAGAGTAAACCGCCTGGGAACCTATATTTTTATTACTACACAAGCGTTTGTTGAAACAATGATGGTGAGAGGTGGCTTGTGTCTTTGCTTTTAAAATCGAGATGTGCACCAATCCGAGGGTGACCATGCCGGATGCTGCTTCGTTTAGCCGGCCCCTTGCTAGACAGTCAAGTAGACAAGTAGCAGGAAGCGAGAGGTCGAAAGAATGTAAGTGTAACTGGATTGGGTTTGGCCAGGTATCATATTCCGGAGGTTCACGAATGTACGGTAGGTGTGCAACTATGTCGATAT
Source organism: Mantis religiosa (assembly GCA_030765055.1). NCBI lineage: Eukaryota > Metazoa > Arthropoda > Insecta > Mantodea > Mantidae > Mantis > Mantis religiosa. The sequence continues at coordinate 222,152,602 of CM060950.1, forward strand.
TATGCACAAACGTATAAAAATGAACTAATACACATTAATTAAAAGATGTTTGAATCGCAGTAAAGGAAAGAGTATCAACCACTGACTTATAATGGCGTTACTATACATCCTTGAGCATAAGCGTTTATAATATAAGATAATGTATAGTACTCTATATTCATTGGACTCAAACAATAGCTGTCTATAACTATTAGCAGAGTTTTCAATGGGTTCTTCAATCCCAATTACTGATTCACTTTACATAAAGAACTAATATACGTGATGCCACTGCACTTGTACACTGCGGAGAAAAAACACAGAAATTTCACATCCTTCGGCTTATATTGTGGCTTGAGGACATTGACCCTATCCATGTGTATTTGGAGTTTGGAAATTGTTAGTAGTGTCTCCATATATTTTAACACCACCATATATTTCCGTAATGTTAGGATGTCTGGTAGGTATATATGGTATTGCTCTCGTTATGTGTTGTACACAAATAGGTAGCAGGCAAAATCTCTCCTAAGGATGACAGCTACACCCAGAAAATGACCAACTCTGTCCATGGCAGCTCAAGGTGTATCCAGGAAAACGAAGTAGAAGCCTTTAAAAATTACATACCTCAACGACAACCTCTGTGTATCGATACTTTTTTCATACAGGATGATGGAGAAAAGAGGCCTCTTTCCCTAAAGGACAAGTGGAGATCCATTCATGGGTAACAGGGTATAAACCGTCAACTTTGCAAAGGACAGCAGATGAGGCCATGGTGTCAAAATTGATTTTAGGAACCATCAATGGTTTGGTGCAATCATTAGCTGCACGTAATTTATGATAAAGGTAAGCAAAACTACTATTTAATGTGCCAAACATTATAATATAAATAGATAAGTAGTGCTGGTTATACCTACTTAATTTTCTTTATATGTTGTTGTTTTCAAATGCTAGGCTTTGGCAATGAAGCCATTAGCTCTCTTGCTCTCCAATATTTCTGTGTGATGGGTCCGACAGGTAGGGCTTCACAGGTTAAAAGATGTTCTTCAGTCATTTCCTCTTCTTTGTTCCACAGAGGATAATTTGGACTTGTATAAATTCCTATTGTGTGTGTTTGGCCAAATAATCATGTTCCGTATATAATCTAAAATTTGCTACTGCAGCTTTACGTGGGATGTCTGGAATAATTTATGGATTTTTAATTAAAATATTCCATTTTTGATCTTTGGGTTTGTTAGATATTGACTGGTTTTGTTTGTTTTGATATTTGCTTTTGATTAATATTTTTTATGGATGTAAAGGGAAGGTTTTAACTTTTGTTCTGATTTAAATTTGCACCTTTTTGGCAAGGAAATCAGCTGATTCATTTCCAGCTGTGACATTCTTTAGTCCAAGTCCAAGTCGTATACTGACAGGCTGTTAACAGCCAGAAGGTTTTTGCTGCGTACCCACCCAGGTTTTGGGTCTGACCGCAGGTTGATAATTGTGATGTTTACAGGATGATGTGGTATTTTTTGTTGAGGAAATTTGTTGAGGTAGCTTTTTGCTCCTCTTTAATTTTGTACACGATGCCAAACCACTTTTTTGTTTACACCCTAGTGTTTTATTATTCTAAAGTGGGGTAAATTTTGTAGCCAAACAGCTCTTTTGGAGTTTTGAAATTTAGCTTGTGCTGCTGTAAGGATTAACTCCTTTGTTACCTCGGATGCCCGCAAGCCATACGGGGTGCCCGGTAACGCTTGAAGCGGCATCTCGCAGCGCCGTAGTCTCCTAGAGACCGAACCAGGGCGCTTCTATGAGCTGGAATTTTATCGTAAAATTTTGTTGCCCGGCGTCTAATTTCGTCCTCCACGAATGGGAGAAGGGAAGCTTCGTGAAGCAACCTCACGGGGAAAGAACGGCCCACAGAATAGATGGATCGGAGTCCTCTATTCTGTGCACGCTGAAGGTATGCTATCCATCTATCGGCAGCCATGCCCCAGATTTCACAGGCGTACAACATAAGTGGGATTATCAGCGCTCGAAAGAGGTGTAGCTTTAAGCGGACTGGCATCGAGCGCGAACCCAGCATTGGGTACAGAGAGGCAATAGCCCCCTGCACCCTTGTCTATAGTTCCCTGATGTGTCCGCGGAAAGTTAGCCTCTATCAAGTTGAACGCCCAGGTACTTGATGGAATTAGTCCACTCTATTCTTCGGCCCCTGAAGTTGAAGTTGGGGCAGTCAGCGGGGGTGTGGCGCTTCGTAAAAAGAATGGCATGACTTTTGTCCGGATTTACGGACATCCGCCAACGCCTGCACCATTCTTGTGTGAGACGGAGGTGTCTCTGAATTGGGTTGAAGGCTCTGAGTATATGCCTGTTTTTGCAGAACAACAACACGTCGTCAGCGTGTTGTGCCATTTCGACCTGTGGTTGAGTTGGAAAATCTGCCATGAAAACACTAAATAGGGTGGGGGATAGTACAGAGCCTTCGGGGTCTCCGCCTTTCAGGGGTCTCAGTGTAGATGTTTTCCCCGCTACTGTGACTTTAAATGACCTCTGCCTGAGAAAGCTGTGTAGGATGTTGATTAGCTGTGTAGGTAGCCCCAGTTTGATAAGTTTGAAGATCAGACCGGCATGCCATGTCGTGGAGAAGGCCTTTTCGACATCCAAAGATACCACTGCCGTGAAGGCGCGTTCCTGGAAACCCGGGGCCGCTCTCTCCACCACACGTAGCAGCTGTTGGGTAGTGGAGTGCCCAGGACGAAATCCGAACTGGTGGTCAGGAATAGCTTGAACATCTCCCAAGATGGGAGCCATTCGGGTTAGGATTAACCTCTCGAATACCTTCGAGAGGGTAGAAAAGAGGCTGATGGATCGGTAGCTGGAAGGATGTACAGGATCCTTCCCAGGCTTCAATATACATATCACCGTGGCCTCTCTCCACTCGCGAGGAAAGTGCCCCAAGGTGATGCACATATTGAAGATCCTGGTCAGGAAAAGAACGGCATTGAAGTGAAGGTGACGAAGCATGAGGGGTGTCAGCCCGTCCGGCTCCACCGCCTTGTTTGGTTTGAGGCGTTGGAGTACGCCCTGAACTTGACTGGGGCGAATGACGGGAAGAATCGAAAGAATCGGCGTACCTCCCTACGAACGCGTTCGGAAAAGATGTCGTCCTGGGGGTCCTCTCTCGGGCATAGAGTGCGTTCAAGATAGTCATCGAACGCATTTTCTTTGGCTTGGGGTTCATAGGCCAGGCCTTGGGTGCCGTGGATGGGTGAGGTTTATTGACCTTTGCGATTCCTGAGGGTTCTGGTGATACGTCACACGTCGCCATTTTCAACGCGCAGTCTGGCCATTGTGTCCTCCCACGCTTGCACCTTGTGCTTACGCAGTCGGACCCTGACCAGTCGACGTAAACGTAGCAAAAGCGCGAGATTATGTGGCGTGCAGTGTCGCTGGTATAGTCTCCGTGCCGCCCAGGAGCGGCGGATAAGAAGGGTGATGTCTAAAGGAAGAGCGTCTAGATTAAGAGGTGCAGGTCCGTATACTGTTAGTTTTTTGGCAGTTTGCGTCAGGATAGAAGTGAAGGATAATATTGCCCTCTCAATGTCCGGGATGTTTGTAACTTTTGGGTTCGGTGGAATGGAAGTGAGGAGGCTGTTCCTTACGCCTTCCCAATCGACTTCTCGCGTTTGAAGCGAGGTGTCATGACTGGCAACCCTAGTGTTGATTTCTGTCAGCACCGGATTATGGTCAGAATGAAGTGCATTTAGTGACATGAGAGTGAGATGAAATGGAAAAAGGTTTGTGAATGCGAAGTCAATGACTGATGGCAGTCCTCCACCTCGCGGGTAGTGCGTTGGTTGCCAGGGACCCTGCACTTGAAGCTGTGGGTCTCCATCTATTAGGCGAATGATTTGATTGCCTCTTGCATCTGCCCGACGACCACAATGCCAACGCTGATGTTTTGCATTGAAGTACCCGCCCATGATAGCACTTGGGTGTATGTTTAGGATATATAGATAGTCGTTTGGAACGAACTGCCGGTTGGGGGGTGATACACAGAGACCAACAGGACCTCAGTTCCGCCAAGGTCAAGACAGATTGCCGTGGCCTCAAGGGTTTGAAGAGGAGGTAGCTGGACGGGTTTATGGACTACATTTTGCCGGACAAGTACGGCTGTACCACCGCCAGGGCGGCCTTGGCGATCCGTGCGATGGCAAATGTAGCCCGGGATGCGGAAACGGGTGTCTGGACGGAGATGCGTTTCGCTGACTAGGATGACGTCTAAGGTATTTGCTCGAGCGAACTGCAATAGCTCGCCCCCCTGATCAACCAGGCCACACGCATTCCAGAATGCGAAGCGAAAAGAGGTACGAGACCTAGTTCGATTCGCCATTCTGTGATTGCTGGATACCAGTTGACGGTAGGACAAGTCCCTCCATTGCAGCCAGCATCTTGCTTGCCGGGTCTGAGGCGCAGAAAGACTTCACTAAGATCTCACAGATCTTCTGTCCATGTGATTGCAGCAAATTCTGCAACCACTTAAACAACTCCGTGAGATCCAGGGAAGCGGTTAGTTGGGTGGAGCTCGTGGCAGAGGGCACTATGTTGGTGTTGGCTGGGGAGGATGACCTAAGGGGAGCAGGCCTACCTCGAGCCCTTTCGTCCCTCAACTGTCTAGGGGGCAAGGGTTCGCTATGCGCAACCACTACAGTCGGATTCTCGGGTTGGCGAGATAGTCTCCTAACATTGAAGTCTGGTTTGGGAACTGGGTTTCTTTGGGCTGGGGCCCGTGTCTGTTTGTGGTTTTGTGTGGGTGCTGGTGTTTTCCCACGAGACTGTTTTGGGGTGTCAGAGGATCTTTGCACAACTTCAGCAAAAGATGGGCGCCGTTCAACCTGCTGACGGTCTTCATTTGGTGGCTGCCTGCTGGATGTCGTAGCCTTGGAGACTGAGGAAGGGAGAGCCCTGGTCTCTTCGCTGGCTGGCGCTGATTGAGGGTTCCTCTCCTGTGCCGATCTTCTGGCAGCTAAAACCGCTTTCCTTGTTGGGCAGCCGCCATAGCAGACAATATGCGCACCTTTGCAGTTTGCGCAGGTGGGCGCATCGGTAAGCGACCTCGGACATGCCTCCTTGTAATGAGGTCCTCCACACCGCAGGCAACGCTGAATTCTGCGGCAAAACCTGCTGGAGTGGTTAAACCCCAGACAATGGTGGCACTGAGGAGGGCCGCCAGAACTCCTGACGGCCTCGACCAGTACCCGGAGGTAACAAACAGTTTTGATGACATTCCTTAATTTGGATTGACCTCATTTTATATGAACTTATTTCACATAATGCTGCTTTAGAAGGGGCCACGCCGTGGCTCAGTGGTTAGACTGCTTGGCTCTCACCAAGGCGGCCCGGGTTCAATCCCAGGCGGCCGCAAAGTGAGATTTGTGGTGGACAACATGGCGCTGGGTAGGGTTTTCTCCGGGATCTCCGGTTTTCCCCGCCATCTCACTCCACCGATGCTCCATCTTCATCTCATGTATCATCAGTGTCTTTGCCTGCGGTGCCGTATGTAGTAAAAGCGGGCGTTAAACACTACACATTGCTGCTTTAGAATCAGAAAGTATGACAGCATTTTTGAGCTTATCTATTCTGTATAGAAGGTGTTATAGTGAAATGTGAATTGCTGTTACTTCTGCATCAAAATTTGTTGTGTGGTATCCTGCTGGTTGCTAGAATGAGAACAGTCCACCCTGAATACCTGCTCCCGAGTTGTTGTCCAACTTAGATCCACCTGTGTAGATATGTAACCAGGCTTCAGGTGGGTATCTGTTGTTCACAGTTCCTAATGCTAATGCTTTTAGTACAGGTTTGGAAGTTTGACATTTTGTAACTATTTGTTCTAAATCTAATTGAATTTTAATTGGTCGAAAGTCAGTGGCTTTTCTTTGATTAAAATGTTGTCTTTAGAATTAGGAAGATTCAGATCTGTGTTTGATTCCATTACTTTGTGTAGTAAACTTGATTGTGTTTTCATCTTGATTTGTTGCAGTAATCTCCCATTTTGTTGTTTTAAACACAACTATAAAGTTAGATGTATTGGATAGTTCCAAGTTAAGGCTTACATTGCCGTGATTAGAGTTGATTTTGCTGCACCGGTTATTAGTCGCAGGGCCTGATTTTTGGCATACTTCTAGGTGATTTATGTTATAACTCATTTATGCTACTTAAAACATGTTCTTTATATTTGAATCTGCTATATTGTGTGAGGTTTCACTCAATACGTTGGCTGTTATTGCCTGAATTTTGAAGAAAATGGATTTGTCGATACTACGATAACGTGATTGATCTGGCTAGAACTTAATCTCCCACCGTTGGTTTCCAGTGAATCCTGAATTGCCTTTTTTCAGTTGACCTATTCCTTGAACCTTCCAAGGTATACATGCTATTTTGACTTTCAGTATTTTGGTATCGTGAATAATTATTTTTGGAAAACCTGGAATTATTCCTTCCGACTACAGTTCTGTGTGTACTTCTATAGGAGCAAATCAGATTTTGAATTTGACGGTACTCTTTTAGAATTCTTTCAGTTAAAGTTAGCTGTAGGATCCACGATAACTGTTTCTCATAAGCAAGATTTATTTTTTTATACTTTACGTCCTCCAACGTTAAGTCATATCTGACGATGAATGAAATGGGTAAAACGATGCTCAAATGAGTCCGGGGTCCAAGAAGCTTTGAGTTCCCTGACATTCCTTTTTCAGGATAAGGGAAAACCCCGGAAAAACCTTATCCAGGTAACTCACCCTGACCGAGATACAAACTCGGGACCTCCTGAAAGTGAGGCAGACACGCTACCATCTACGCTACTGAGGCGGCCATGAGCGAAAATGTCAATTATCAACATCTAAACAGAACGCGGGCTAATAAATAATTCCTACCCATTTTTAGCCTGCTGCAGTATATTTCAAAACAAAGCTAGTGTATGGATACAAGTAGTTTTGGAATGCTTATACAGGTTTGTTTTTCACTGAAGGGAAGTTGTATCTGGAGGAGGGGTGTAAGCAGTATATCATGATGATGCATTTTATCTCTTAACATAAGTAACATTCACAGCTATACGGATGCAACGCTGGTATTTTCGTTGTATTAGAAACATAAGTAATTCATAACCTATAATTAACTTTAAACCAAACTTTGGAACTTTTGCGTTCTAATTATAAATTAAGTGGGGATAACGAGGTTTCAACGCTGAAGGCTCTAACCCATCTGATTCGCTACAGGCGAGAACTCTTCCCATTTGAAACACATCATGGTGGTTGGTTGGTTGGTTGCTAATGCTCGTGGAGCACTTTCCTTCTGGCCTCCCAATAACGTGTGACTAGTTGTGCTGTAAGTTCTCCATCTGTGTTTGTCAGGGCACTGCACTGGAGCAGATGATCTCCATCCAACAACGAGTTCGGATCCTTACACTGTGTGCAGGTCGGGGATTCAAAAATATTAATCCTGTGCAGATGAGCGGCCAAACAGTCGTGGCCAGTAATCAGTCAGAAGATGGCAACAGTACTGCTTCTTGGGTAGTCTGGGATGGGAGTTTTACTTCCTTGTAGAATTTTGCATTGCTTTTTGGTACTATTTTTCTTTGCACTCTTCTTTCCAGAATAAGGTGATTCTATTGTTTATATGTACTTTTGATGCGTGGAATGAGGTTGTTTTTTGGCAGCTTTGTTTTATTTGTGTTCATTTTTGCCAAGGAATCTGCTATTTCATTGCCTGTAATTCCACAGTGGGATGGAATCCACTGGAAGTGTATTTATTTTTTTAGACCTCGTAATATTCGTAATGAACTGTAAATTTCAAGTATTCTATTGTTGTTAGGGTACAGTGAGGATAGGGCTTGAACTGCTGATGTAGAATCGCTTAGAATCGCTGCTTTAGAGAAAGAGTTCACGTAGTTGAAGAGCTGTTCCAGCGAGGTGTTGATTGCTTCTAATTCTCCATCATAGTGGTTGCTAGTGTGCCCAAACAGATGTAAAAATTGAATATTTTACATATTCAATTGAAATTGTTTTTATATTGAAACACATAATATGGTTAACATGTTATTCTCTAGATTCGAAGGTTCCGAGAAGGCGGGTAGCATGTCCCCCCCTCGGGGGGAAATCAAGACTGTACCATTTTGTCGCAGATTCACAGCACGTAAAAGATCCACAAGCCTCATAAAGAGCATTTCCCAAAAATACATAATGAGATGCTGAGAAACATGGAGGTTAAAGAGAAATGATAAGCCAAATCACATTTTCAAATTCTGGAGTTCTTGGTGGTTATTCATTTGAGGCAAACTTCCACATATTTACAAGTATTCCTCTTACAAACTACTGTTTAATTAGCGGATAGTACACACAAACTCTATCGAGTTGATAATAAGTCATCATTACCATCCTTTAGAACCAGATTGATTGCTCTCAATACGTCTGATATTGTTGAGTCCGGCATCTTTGTGTACCTTTGCGTTCAGAGGTCCTAGGTTTCCCTTACATGACAGATCCGCCCAATCTGTAACATGGGGGTGAATCAGCTGATCCTTATTTGTTAAATGCTTTTTCTCTTTGTTTAGTGGCACAACAATGCCTAGTTACAGTAACTGATAGTTTAAGGTGTACTTTATTGCACCAAACACAATTCATATAATTGTATCACCTTCTTACTCCTCGTTTTAAATAACTGCAAAGAACTCAAATATTGAACTGGGTCATTTTCTAATAAATGTGTATCAATCTTGGTCGAAGGAGTACCAATTTTTGACGTTACGCCATACGATTCAAAGGTTCAGGGTGGTGCTAAGTCCCATGGCTCCTCTCCACTTTGTTCCTAGAAGACTTTGGACATACTTCTCAGCAAACATTACTTTTTCTAATTTGAATAACTGGCTATTAAACTTGCTTAACTTCCGCTTTGCCGACAGATGCTGTATTATGAAATTTGTTGCCAAATTTTTTTTTTTTTTTTTTCTGGATGGAGCAGAAATTTTAAATACGAAAAAATCGTGTCATATTTACCAAATCTGTTCCCAAAGTCCTGCTTTCCAGGTATAAAGTACAGAATCGTTGACCTTGAGTTAAGGTTCTGCCAAACAGCAGTCAATTGACAAATAGCAGTGCCCAAATTAAACACAAATACTTTGTTACAATAATAACTCAACGGAACTGGAAAAATTAAAAAAAAACATTAAAATACAAGTAAATTTTCTCAATTCATTTATTAAACCAATCGTGGAGGTGCATATCTACGTATGCTCCTCCACATGTATATAGGACTTCATGGTGCATATCAATATAGGTACTCTTATCTGTTTACCTTCAAGGCTATAAACATTTCTGTGTACATATGTCAATTGTTATTACAATTTGCTTTATTACAGCTATGTTACTTAGACTTACATCTGACAAAATGTGCTGGCGATAGGTACATGCAATTTTGGTAGCTGTTTCTCCCGTTTTCTTCATCATGTCCAATTGTATCTACCTTCATCACTGACTTGTGTTCTTTTTCCTTGAACAAATGACTTGAGAACAGCAATAAGACAATTTCGGACAATGGGTTGTTCGTTCATGTCGCATAACTAAGTGTTACTACCTAATATCTTCGTAGCTTCACATGATTGGTTACTCTTCAAGTATCGTTTGTATGTTGAACATTTGTATCACTTACATGGTTTTGTACTTTATCGCACAGGGTCACCTAATTATTTGCTCGTTATCTACTTACTTTTATTCTGTTCCTCTACTTTATGTCTTTGTTCCTTCGGCTTTATTCCAGATAAACCTACACATATATTTCCTCAGTACAAATAGATATGTTTCTGTGGTGCGTGGGTAACGATAGTGGTTTGCTTGGATAAGCTTTTCTTTTGAGGTAAGTTTCAACCAACCAGCTTATTGTTACTCCAGGGTGATTCTTTCTCTAGGTTTCCAGTAGTTATATATTTGGCACATTAAAATCGCACTATCATGCACTGCTGAATTTTAACAAGTTGCAGTACTAATGATTGGAGCAAAACATTTTTGGTGAGTTTTGAAAGTTAATATTAATGTATGTATTGTTTAAGCAGCAAGAACATCGGCAAAAGATTAAAACTGCTACATGAAGAATGAACGGCTGCCCTGGTGTTCAAAGCACAGCCTAAGGAAAATTAAGAGTATAAGGAAAACTTTGCAGATAGTAATTTGTAGTTTCAACAGTAAAACAAGAGATTAAATTGAAACAACACTCATGAATGTTGCGGGTCTTCGCTACCAAGATAAAGAGGTGTCAGGAATAAATTCTGTCGAAGAGGATAATTTCATCCTACAACGATACGTAAAATGAAATCTTGTTTAATTAAGTGAGGCAGCGATTACTACTAAAGCTAATGCCATTAAATAGCTTACTGTCATAAGTGTTTCAAACTAACAGTGAGAATGGCAGATGTTTCAGCACATTTCTTCAAGGACAAAGAACACAAGCCAGTGAGGAAGATAGATACAATTGGGCATGATGAAGAAAACGGGAGAAACAGCTACCAATATTGCATTTGCGTATCGCCAGCATATTTTGTCAGGTCTAAGTCTAAGTAACATAGCTGAATAAAGGAAATTGTAATTACTATTGCTATATGTACACAGACATTATTGTCGCCTTGAAGGTAGACAGATTACAGTACCTATATTGATATGCACTATAAAGTCCTATATATTCGGGGAGGACCATACGTGGATATGCACTTCCACGATTGGTTTATTAAACGAATTTAGAAAGGTTATTTGGATTTTAATGTTTATTAGTTCTCCAGTTTTTCTGAGTTGTTATTTTAACCATTTGTTTGTGCTTAGTTTTTGTCCTGTTTTTGATCAACTGATCCATATGGGACAGAACTTTAACTCAATATCAACGATTCCGTACTTTATACTCGGAAGACAGGTCTTTGGGAACAATTTTGGGAAATATGACACGACTTCCTGGTATTTAAAATCACCATTCCCACAAAAATCAGGTTATAAATGTTTAACAGCAAATTGCAAAAGGAAACGTCCGCTAGTAATGCGGAATCAGCAAGTTACCAGCCAGTTCTTCAAATTAGAAAAAGTAATGGTTGCTGAAAGGTATGGCCAAGTCTTTAAGAATCTAATAGGAGAAAATTCATGGAAGCTAATACCTCATCTAGATCGTTGAATCGTATTGTTTAAAGTCTAAAATTGATATTGATTCAAAAGCAATTGAGGTATAGTTTACTAAAAATAATCCAGAAGGATCTTTGAGATCTTGTAAGTTATTTTGAACGAGGTGCATGAAGGTGAAGCAGTTATCTGAAGACTGGTGTAGTGCGATGAAATACACTTTAAACAATCGGTTCCTGTAAATAGACATAACTGTACTACTAAACACAGTAAAGTATCCACCTAACAACTGAGGAGCAGCTGGTTCAACCATTTGTTACAGTTTAAGCAGATCTGTCGTCTAAGGCAAACCTTGGATCTATTTGAAAAAAGGGAAACAGAAAGGTGTGTCTCAATAATATCAGACGTATTGAAATCAACCAATCAGGTTCTAAAGGATAGTGATAATGACTACTATTATTTATTTGATAGAGAGTGCCTGCTATCCACTGATCGTTCTGTGATTTCTAAGAGAAAAATTTCTATATATGTGGATATTTGTCTGGATTGAATGGTCACCAGCCATTCTAGAAATTGAAATTGTGTTTTTCCTTATAATGGCTCTTTAACCCCCAAGCTTCTCAGCGTTCAATGTGTATTTTATGTGAAATGGTCTTCAAGTTTCCTCAGAGGCCTGTTTATGAGGCTTGAGGATCTTTTACGTGCTGTAAATCTACGAGAAATAGCACAGACGTTATTTCGTTTCGAGGGGGGGACATGATAAGTGTATAAGGGTGCTCAACTGCTGAGGTTATCATTCATGGCAAAAGTCAGATATAAATGTTTCTAAAACTTAGTACAAGTGTAAATAAACTCTCAAAATATACATGTCTCCACAAAACAAAGAGGCAATAAAAAGAAGTATAAGGCCAAATCGAAAAAAAAATTCTCTCCACTTAATTCTAAAATATAACTCAGAAAATGAGTTAAAAAGCTTGTTCACCGTTTTGTTGTCATCAGCCAGAATTTCTGCAAAGCTGACCGGCAGCTGCAGAGACGTCCTAAGTTGTGCTGGGCAAAAACACTTTAGCAGCACGTGGCGGACAGATAACGCTTCGTTGGAAGAGCGGCGTGGGGCACGCTAAGTATTTTTACGTCCGATGAAGTTCATTGTATTCCACCGCTTATGAACCTGCAACCTAACCTAGAAAAGGTTAGGTTCTAACTCCTAGATCTCAGGGTTTGGCAACAACAAAGAGAGCAATACAGCAATTAGTAAATGTCACGCTGCGTTACTTGCACAAAATGTAAAACACTGCTATGGGCCGCTTTCATCATCTTCGCAGAATAATATCACAATGTTAGTAATATCTACCTCTACCGAGCCACATTGGTTTACGCCGCTCATCGTAGCAGCAATTTAGATTACCAGATTGTTCTAGAAGAGAAAACATGCAGAACGTTCTGGATATCCGAGGATAGGGCTTCCGGTGTTTACAACTGACCGGTGCTAATCTCATAAAGCTTTAGCCACAGTATCACAGTACACACGTGTAGTATTTGATAAATGTAAAGTATAAGTTACTTCCGCTACATACAAGATCATTTGTGGTTTTAAAATCTGTATTTTAATTACTTTGGTTGTTTTGTTATGGTTATCTGTATATTTATCTGGGAGAGAAATGTAGCCAGCGTTTGTTTTTAAACGTTGCCCCATGCTTTCTTACTTAACGGGTAACTAATATTACTTGTTTATTACTTAATGCTCCAAACGAAGACATTGTAAATACTTTTAGCTCTTGGTTACTTACTCGAATTACCTTAGAGGCTTTTTGTTCGATGTCCCTTAGAAGGAAGAGAACTTTTCAGCAACGGAAGATTTTCCAACTATTGCAATTGTTATCAGAAGAGCTCTAGAGCCTCACATATACATTAGACATTTGACGTTTTATACAATTGGCGTGGGATAAAAATTAAAAATTATTTTATCTATCTTATTCTTATCCTGTGCTGTTCGTTTACTAGCAGTCTCCTTACTTTTCCCTTGTAATTTGCAAATAAGTACCAAAACGGGATATTAGTTCTTACCATCCCAAATTTAAAGCTATTACTTCTGAATTTTTAAACTTTAATTTAGACTGCGTTATATAAAAAGTTCGCAACATAAAAATTTTCCCATTTTACTTATTCACATTAGCTTTCCTACTATTCCATGGAAGTAATTAATATTTGGAAACTTCCACAGAGGGCTCCTGCTCACTGAAACAGTTTGGTTAACTCCTGTATTTTCAGAAATACGTCTACATTTTTAGCTAAGATTAGCGGAACGTTTACAAAATTATTTCCTTTTGCCTAACTTTCCAGATGGTACAAAGAGTAATACGACATATGCTTACTAAAGTCATACACTATTAAGCAATTAGCGCCATGCAACTTGAAACAGATTATGGAAACTAAGACCTCAATATTATATACTCATATTCTGTGCCTCAGAATATATTGTAATGGCTAAGGTTAACCAAGCTAGTTGTATAAAATAAGTAATAAACCTTTTATGATAAATATGGGCAGTAGAACATTCATAGATGGCGGAAAACTACGAATGACTTCGAGAGCCTTGGGGTGAATAATTTCAAACACCGCCATCCACGTTCACAATTAGTACGTTATGGAACAAATTTCAACGCACAGGGTGTGTTGACAGGGAGTGAGTGAGTGTGTGAGGCTTAACAACCCCTTAACAGCCCAGGGTCTGCCGATTATCTCCCAATCTTCTATACAGCGCCTGAAAATGGAAGGCTAGTTGCTCATAGGTTTGTTTAAAGTCCATTTTTAACAAACCAATTTAATTTGGAGTATGTAGAGTATGTATTATTTTGTTTTGGAAATATTCTAAAATTCGATAGTACTGCTAAACTACTATGATAAATAATTCAGAAGAAGGATACAAAGAAAAACGTGTCTGACACAAACACCAAAGGGAGACAGAGTCATGGAACGAAACTCCTAACGCAGATACCTGGGACATCGAGGGATACACCAAATGAGAGTAACAGTTTTTCTGATATGTTTTATACAGAAGACTTATGGCAGTGCAACAAAGGACATGTAGAAATATATAGCAACGTATGTTTCTAAAAGTGTTAGTTTTACAAAAATAATTATTTGGCATAAGTTACATCCTCCAATGATTCATTTTTCTTGGAGTAATTTATTTTACTCTTCTCCTGGTAGTTCATGGTTCCTATTGTGATAGGAAGTCCAGACACTCTGTATCTGTGTCTTGGTGGTGAGCATGCTATCCTTTAAATGTAAAGGTCCCGGATTAGATTCCCGGCTGGAGTGTGGGAGCTATTCATTAGCCAGGACTATTGCATATCCTCTCTAGAGTCCGGAAGTATATATGTGAGTGTGAATGTATCTGAAGTTAAAGTAACATCAAAAATAAAACAAATCCAACGCCACTGTAAGCGAATGAGCATCACTGCTATTGAACAATTGCTTTAAAGAAGCCCAAGATGGCCTTAGATACTAAGTGCGGCATATAAATAAAGCATAAAGGTCACACAGAATGGAAATGTGGTTCTTCACAGGCTTTTTACGAAAATTTTAATATATATGATTTGGTTTAAACATTTTAATCAAAATCATTTGAATATATTTTTAGGCACCTTTTACAACTTAAGTCGTTACTTGGGGTGGAAGAAGTGCCGCCTCTTCTCTCTAACTCAAATACGGAAGTGAATATCAGCAAGATCTTCCTTATGTGGAAATTAATTGTTCTTTCACACAGGCCGTGTGTAGGCTAATTTGTGGAAACGTGGAATCAGACTGAAAAATTCAGAAGGATACGAAGAAAAATGCTTCTGACACAAATATCAAGGGGAAGAAGAGCCATTGAACGAAACTCCTAACGCAGATACCTGGGCCATCGAGGGGTACGTAAAATGAGAAAAACAATTTTTCTCATATGAGAATCCCGGCTATGGCATTGAATTTTTCAGTTTGACTTTACGTTTCCACTTCCTTATCAGGTTTAAGATAACAAAAACACAGATAGGTACATCCTTTTCAAACTTTTTGGAGGAAATTCTGGGGTCTTGAATACTCTTATTCCCCACAATCTATCATTTTCTGGTATACTAATGTAAATGTTATACAAACACACCGAAACTTCCATCCCGAGGGGGAAGGACCTGAGGTGGCCATGCGGGAATTATAGAAGGGAGTGAGTTTGCGGGTTTGGACGTTACCTATCACATATGTATAACTGTGTTATGTGCAACCAAACACTCTATCGTAGAATTGTGTTCATTGCCTTCTGATAGCACTAGAGATGTTGGATCAAATTAAAATTCTGCTAGCACTAGAGACATCGGATCAAATTAAAATAAGTCCACGATTGGAAATACCTAGCTGCATTATAATGCGACATTTACAAATGCATCACTGTTAGGAATAACTGAAATGTTGAACTGAATAACGGTCTGTTACGAATTAGAACTTTTACACACGACAAGCAGAAATGTTAACATGATATTTCCAGCCCTAAGGTTTGTTGGTAGTTTGGTGACACAGGCCGCTATTCCATGAAAGTTTTGTCACATATTCTACGTACTTTTAGATTCAATTGCAAGACAACTTAGACAGCACTACATCACTAGCTATTAAAAGTATTTTATTCCCTCAGAAAGACGTACGTATACATTGCACATCATCAATATATTATATAATAAAAGACAGGATGATTTATATTCCCTATCCACTCTTCGCTGAAGCATTGTTTACAAAATATATTCTTCTACCCACTTAGATAAAACAATTCTAGTAATGGTTTACTATAAGTTTACTTATACGTATACACAATATGAAAAGGAACATACAGTAGGCTTAAAGGTTAATCAAATATTTTAAGTCCTAATCACACCTGATGGCTTTGAGACGACATTCCGTTTGCACAAGTTTAACTTTGCAAAATTGCATTTGACATAAAATGAGTGTTCCAGCCAAGTCCACGTTTTTTGTGCAGTAATATTTTGTCGATCTCTTACAGTGATTATATAAAGGTAAACCAGAATAAAGAGGTTTTTCAGAAACTATTGCCAGTAGATTGAAAATATTACATTTCATTTGTGATGAAAGTATCTTAAACTTACGTTATTTTAATGGAAATCCATAGAACCATTTTTAGAAACCTATATATTCTAAAAATTGTCTATTTTAAGGATAAACTTACAAATACCTTTTTCGCTTCCTTGGAAGACACTAAGATTAAATTCCAGATCTCATACTTAACCTACTGTTTACTTTTTATGGATCACGTCCACACACAGACGTGGATTATTATTTTTATTCAGGGAGTCCCAAAAGGCGTAATTCTGGTTAAATTTCTAGATTGAATTTTTGGTGAAATGCACCTGTTACGGAAAGTAAAAGAAGAAGATAAATGATGGACAAAACAGAGGCTTTCATTAACCATTCTATGCCTTCTCTGGTCTTTCTTGGTCCCGCAGACGATCTGATTTATGTTTTGGAACAGTTTTAGCTATGCAAAGGTAGAGTAAGACTGAAACTTTTGCTATAATCGCCAAAGTAAACGGAGGAGCAAAATGAAGCCTGAAAAATCCATTTAATGTTGCTTCAACAAGTGCAAAGCTTATATGTTTGCCTTATTACGTTGTGTTGAACATGTTCTAAGTGCACATATACATAAACTTTTCATTTAATACGAAAATATCTAAGTCTTGCTTAGATATAATTCTTTGCTGAATTCATTGTTTGTATTTATTTACTTTATACGGTTTAGAATGCAGCCTGCTAAAGACGTTAAAATCTTCATATCTGTTGCTTGAACATATTTATGTTTGTTCCATGAGACAATCACAGAAAAGCTACTTCATCACAAGCAAATTTGCATGTGATTTAACCAATTTGATGCATAAAAGTTTCAGCGGGGCAACTGATTTGTTTGTAACACATAACAGACTACTGCTTTGATGATTTCTTGCAAACCATGGTGTCACTAAATGTATGTAGCTTCAATGGACGTGGTATTAAAAGTTAAATGTTTTCACAAAACCTGTTTTAAAATCTGTATATCTCATACTCTCTGGATATCAAGTTTCTGGCTTGATAAGGGTAACTGAAGCAGTGGTTCATCAAAAGTGTTGTAATCAATTTATAACCTTGCTAAAATTGTAAAACAGAAATCCGGCAGACGTTTAAGGCACCGTTATATTCACTTATGCATTGTAAATCTCAATTATTATTAATCACTCTAATTTTAAACTCCATTTGTAAAATCCATTTTGCCAAGAGCAATGCAATATTTTTAAAAGTATGAAAGATTTTTAATGGTTACTGCATAAATAAGGATTTTATAAGTTGTAAATACCTCAAAATACAATTTAAAAAGAAATAAGAATATATTGACTTGCAATGAAAAATATTGTGAAGACATAAATATATATAAACACATTTGAGAATTTAATGATTAATATGTTTTATATGTATACAATTGTAAACGGATTATATAATTCTAAATATATAATTCGTATGAATATGTTAATGTGTTCCATGTAAGAATGTTTAAGTATGTAAACATATTTTACGATTGTTAGCAGTCCAGCAATAATACAATATTTAAGATTCAATTACTATGGTTATTAATAAACTTTTAACACAGAGGGCAGACGCTTACATGAAAACCGTTAAGAGTACATTAGTTTGCCCCAATTGATAGAAACTGTAAACGAGAAGTAAAAAGTAAGAACATGTAGAGCCGGTGTTCAAAGTACTTATACTAAGTATATGTGAGTAAAATTTATGACTCAGTCATTATAATACGTTTGTCAAAGTTTGTTGCTTTACAAAATAAAACTCATTATAGGAAAGATAACCTCTTGTATTTATTTTACATTGTGCCCCATAAAAACAGTAAATATCTTAGATTCTGTAATATGATTGGATAAGCATTTTCATTTTTAATTAACTGACACCATCCCTCCAATGTTCATAATCAATGCACCTGTTCAAAACGATTTCCTTTGGATTCCACACAGGATCGTAGACCTTGTAACCCACATCGGCTGGCATTCTGAATGGTTTCAAGTGTGACGTTGTTCCAGGCGTCTGTCAATACAAATTCCGTGCTTCTTTGTGAGACAGCCTGTAGTTTAACAGCTCAATAAAATCCCTACTTCTACGGATTGTGTCAGTAATTAGCAACGAGAGTTCGACCACATTCTATTTGAATGTCGCCTTTAGCTATTGAGTTATACAGTTTGTGTCTTAAAGAGGAAGTGAACTCGTCAGCTGGAAACAAGGAGGATGTCGTTGAGGCAAACTGAGCAGTTGTATTGTGTCAACAAGTGAATACGACCTCGTTTATATAGCTCTAGCTCAAAAATTAAAGATCTTATTCCTCTTCTTTAAGATGCATGTTGAGGAATACAAATTTGAAATGATGTGTGGGACTGATATTCCTGTAAAACAATTAGACACTATCTTTTTCTGTAAACCTTCCATTGAAATAATTTATATTTTGAAAATGAATCTGCAAGGAACTTCTTACCTTGAATGATAGATGGTAGAGTGAAGGCTATTAAATACTCTAAAAAGTACGTTAGGAAATTATCACAATATAGTACTCTATGTATGTGAATCTCTCACTAGCTCCATGTAAATATCTGTGTTCCTTCCGCTACACCTTGCCCTTCAGATGGTCATTTACAGCAATCTACAAACTCAACATTTTTCTTGCTTTTCTCTTGCTGAGTCTAAGTCATGTCCCTACGGTTGGAAGGTCATATCTGTGGTGTAAAAAGTGACACAAGTAAATAAAGTAAAATAAAGTAGGGCTAAGAAAATATACAAAGATGTGTAGCACTTAGGCAGAGCACGAGAGCATCAAAGGCAGTTAAGAATATATTAACAGTTAAGTTAACACTACCAAGGATTTTTTCGAAATTTTTTACTATATTATATTATCTTTACGTTACAAGTACAAAAGAATTACATGACATTATGTACTTTTCGGGTCCTATCACTTAACCGTTGCACGTGAAAGTAATACATTTTTATTTATTTTGAAGCAATTGGACAACTAAAATATAGTCTACGTGTTAAAATAGCATATTTTAATTTATATTCGAGGGCTGTTCACTAAAGAATGATCACAATTTTTTTTTGACAGCATACCTTTACTCATCCTCATAATTTTGATCGGGCCCAAATGACCTCGTTGTCGACGGGTTCTAAAACACCACACAGTCACACTACTCATCCTCATTATTTTGAAGGTCCTTCTCAAAATAGTCGGGTCTGAATGCGAAGCACTTGTCACATCGTTCCTGTCAGTCTTCAAAGACATGCTGGAAACCATTTTTGAGAGATCTTTCAAAATCACCTCCGCAGCCTTCACCACTGCTTCTGATGATCGATAATGCCTCCAACGAAGGCGTGTCTTCAAGCTAGGTAATAGAAAAGGTGACATGGGGCTAAATCCGGTCTATAAGGAGGGTGAAGGATGCACATCGCGTTGAATTTTGCAAGATATTCAGCAACAAAATTGGCAACATGCCGCCACGCATTATCATGGTGCAGCATCCAGCCTGCGTCACAGAAATGTGGTCTTTTGAGCCTGATATGTACCTGCAATGTTCTTAGGACATCCCTCTAATATTGTCCAGTTACTGATGTGAGTGCGGGTGCAACATGCTTATAAACCATCCAATAGTACCAAAGAATGAAATGACCATCACTTTTCCAGCAAAAGTAACCAATTTTGCTTCTTTGGGGGTTGATGATGATAGAAATTTCCACATGGAGCTTTGCTGTTTGCGCTGAGGATCAAACCAATGTAGCCAAGTTTCATCAGCAGTGATTACGTTTAAAAGAAATTCTGGATCTTCCTCTAATATCAAGTTTAACTGCATGCAGATCTGCAGGCGAATGTTATTTTGTTCGGTAATCAAAGGTCTTGGAACCCATCGCGCACAAGCACGCCTCAGGTGTAATGTTTTTTTCACCAACGTGTAGGTGGCACCTTTCTTTGAAATTGTCTCCCCTCTTTATACATTTTAAACCACCTTTGAGCTGTGCTTTAGGGAAGAACAGACTCTCCATAGGCCGCCTGTAATATTGTATAGGCTTCAACTGTAGATTTTTTCAGACTAAAATAGAATTTTAAAGCCGCATATTGTTCCTCGCGTGTTACCTTCATTGCAGCGGTAGGGGATACTGAATATGTCTGAATTTTCCTGGTTCTTACAGGCGGGAACCAGGAGTAGCAACAATGAAACTACTACGGCGTGTTTGTTTCACATTAAGAGAACAGAACTTAATAAGATTGAATTTTAGTACGAAAAGTTATAACCGCAAAAAATTATGATCATAATTTATTGAACATCCCTCGTATCTGAAATTAAAGGAGGCGCATCGTGCGGTGGGCAAGGATATGTGAGGTCAGTCAGAGGGAATAGAGGTGATAGGAGAGGAGGCTGAAAATGACTGAAAATTGGGACTGAACGGGAGCCGGAAAGTTAAAATGTTTTATTTATCACAGAGACTTTAAGTAAATATTACAAAAAAAGAAAATGAACAACTTACTCTTAAACATGGCTATGCGTTGCATATGCATGCGAATAAGCTGAAACAATCACCTACTGAACAAAACTGTTCACTGGAAATTTGTTATGCCAACCCGACTTTACGTCAGCGATATCAGAAACGAGGGATACATAGCAGCAAGGTTCTTACAGCATCCAGATCTCATAGAACATCCAGACCTGCCAGCAGCCTGCAACTAGGAGCATCCTATCACCCAAATAAATCTTTTATCATATTGTAACCGTCATGGTAAGGATCGAACCTCCACCGGTTAAATTATGACATTTGACAAAATGTGTTGAAAGTAGTTCAAGCCTGGAATTCCGAGTAATACAACGCTTACATTTTAAAAATACAGTATTTATGCTGGGCTAATGTAGGTCAACATGCGCAGTTGATATGCAGATGATGGGCAGTCAATGGTGAGTTAAGTGTCCGTGGTCAGTTAACAAAGTCGTCAAACATCGTCACAGCTGTCATCGCAAGCGTTTAACTAGAACATCTGAGAGTCTACAAAGAACTGTAAGGTAAGTTTGGTTGTATTCCATTAGACCAAGGCCACCTTTCGACCTGATGTACCCTTTCAAATAATAAACCTGGCTTATATACGAACCTTGGGTTCATAAACCTTTCTGACCAGATTACGGTTACGTTCCCTACCCTCTCTGAGTAGCCTACCTCCGAAATCTACACCCCCCTTTCCGGTTCTCGCTACAATATCTTATCTCTCTATCTCTCTACGTAGCTGAAATCTACTTCCTTCTGTACTTGTGCTTTAGCAGATGAGTCCAATTTACCGTTAACAATAAAAGTAATTAAATATACAAATGCAATATATGAGTGGCTGTAAGAATAGGATATTGAGATACTAATGTGGTAAGCACTTTATATGGAACGATCAAACGTTTGAATAAACGAGGCACTTGCGCCGAGTTTTTTTTTAAAAATTCCGAGATTCCTTTATTTGCTTACATGTGAATTGCATGCTATTTTTTGCGTGGGTTACGTAGATTCGGAAATCTGGTTTGCAGAAATTTAAAGCAAGTTTCGGTGAAGTAAAAAGCCGTGAAATTGACAATCGGCTGTTTTCAAGGCGGCTGACTCGGTATTTTGCTGCACGAAAACAAACGAATGAAGTCACTGCGGTACACTTCTGCCGTCGACTGTTACAATATCCAACAAAGAACTGCCGCAACCTCCTGCTTGCCTTGCGGGGTTTTTATAACTCATAGCCATTGTTTCTAAAATACCGTCATCCTCCCATCCCATCCATGCGGGGGTTCCTCAAGGAAGTGTGCCTTGATCCCTGCTCTTTCTCATGTTCATCAATACAGTACCATCCTACCAAGGCTGTACGTTGTACCAGGTTTCTGACGATACTGCTATAACAACCGCCTCCACACGCCACCAAGTTGCTTTACGCAGGCTGCAGATCTATGCGGACAACCTGACGATTTGGTTTAACACCTGGCGCCTCACAGCAAATCCCAGCAAGTCTCAAGCAGTGACGTTTACGCGGCGTTTAGAGGCCGATGTTCTAGAGCTACGGATTGCCGGTGGTTCCGTCCATAGGTCGACTTGCGCAAAATACCTAGGCGGCAAGCTGAACTAGAGGCTGACCTAGAAAGCTCACCTCGCAGACCTGTACAACAAGGTTGCTCGCATGATGGCACTTACCATACCCCCTCTATCATAGAAAATCCGCCATGTCCCTATCCCTCAAATTTGTCCTGTACAAGCAAGTCCTTCGTCCCACTCTCACGTACGCCTGGCCAGTCTGGGTCACTGCCACCAAAAGTCACACCCAACGCCTGCAAAACAGATTTATCCGTACCGCAATCAATGCCGTTTGGTACATTCCAAACACATTAAATGTGACCTATTCCTATCCCTCCTAGCAGAATATATGCTCTCCTCTCCCAAACATTCTTCGACTCCCTTTCCCATAATTCCAACGCCCATATTCGTAGTCTCGGGGAATACGATATCGTTCCCGGGGAACAATAAAAACTTCCCAGGCTCTTCCTCCACCGAACCTAAACACACCCTCTCTCTATTCCAAATTCCTCATCATAAAAAGCAATAGTAAACAATACAAAATAAAGATAAAAAAGCTACATACCAAAATGCCACCATTTATCACAGTCTTAATAGCAAAGCTCCCATTGAACCAGTGAACGACTTAGTCCTAGAATGGTTTCTGTTGTAAGGCCCCGACAGGACTTGGCGGTAACCCCTTCCAACGACACTTACTTTACAACCAGAATGCCGCAGACCTTCCGAGAAACTTCTGCGCAACAATAGACCGGACTCTCTAGAGCTTCTCTCTGTCTCTCTCTGATCCAGGCGCCCGTCTCCGGCTTGTGGCAGCCGCACAACAATGCCAGGTCCCATTTAGAAATTCTAAACTACCATTTTGAGAAATTACCTCTATTACTGAAACTATGAGAATACGAGTATTAACAGGCGGCCCGGATTCGATCTCAGGCGACCGCAAAGTGAGATTTGTTGTGGACAACACGGCGCTTGGGCGGGTTTTCTCCGGGAACTCTGGTTTCCCCAGCCATCTCGTTCCACCGGTGCTCCATCTTCATCTCATGTATCATCAGTGTCATCGCCTGCGGTGCCGTATGTAGTAAAAGTGGGCGTTAAACGCTACACATTTCATTATTACGTGTATTAAAGTTACTTTTGGCACAAAGCTGACTTCATGAAAAAGGAAGAAGCGTGAATATCATGAATATAGAGCCTGGGAAAGCAGCTAATACAATAAAATGGTACAAACTCTAAATATACCGGGTGCAATCTTTGGTGAATATTCGAAAGCGACTGGCCTGGAGTTTATTTCTACTAATGTAAAGTAGAAAGTCGAATTAAAAGTGTTTATTATGTAAATTAATAAACGCACATTGAGCATGGTATTGTGTTTGAAATGAAAGAAGAACACATTTTAAGAGGCAAGTGGAATATAAATAAATCGTATGTTTGGATAACGCTTTGTTAATCATTTCAACACATTTTGAACCCTTTGATTAGAAGTATTCAGCCAGAAACTCATGATGCCGTCCGTATACAGCATCGCTTTCACCTGGGGAAGTAAAGCACGTTGCACGAAGTACAACAACATACATATGTATGATTTTCGCTGCATTCGTCTTTAACAACGCACAAAAGCACAGACTTTGAATGTACTTCAAATACAGTAACACCTACTTCAGAAAGTCGAGTGTTACATGCACTATACTTTCTACATTCTTTTATTGTCTATTTACCAATATTCTAAGCTAAACGTTAGAAAACTCTAGTGGGCACATTTTTAAAGAGAAAGTTATGGAAAATGTATTGGGTTTCCTTGGTTTGAGAATGCTATTTGCAGGATGCCATAGCCAGTTTTACGTACATTGTGAGCATGTATCAATCTTCAGTTGTTTATAAACAATCCCAAATGGAGATAAAGTCTGAACTTAGAGTCTTTCTAAAACACAACTGTAAACAATGTTATAAAGTCGCTGCCGCAGCCCGAGGAATAATATGAGAAGTGGGAGGAGAAGGTGTCACTAGAGAGCGTGCGGTATAACAATGGTTCCAAATTTATAACAATGGTGACCGAAATACTAAACATGTAGCACGTTCAGGAAGACCTAAAGTATGGAATATTGAGGATACACACCAAGTTTAGCGAGAAAATCTGGAAAAGAGTACCCATATGCTTTCAGAACAATTTGATGCATTAAAAGATACCATACATCGCCACAGTAAGACAACTTGAAGATCATACAGAAGCTGTAGGTCTGTATCTCATGAACTGACACCTCAACAGGGTGAACGTAAGGTGGATATCTGTCGTCAGCTTATCCCTAAGCCCATGGATGATAGATTGTGCTGATTGCTCCTTTCCTTTACGAGGCGTGTGCCTCAGTTATTTCGTGCTTACTTTTTCACCAGTGTGAGCGCGTGTTGTCAGATGGCGGGGGGAGGGAGATTGTGCTGACTGCTCCTTTCCGTTAAGAGTCCTGTGCCTCAGTTGTTTCGTGTTTGCTTTTTTCCAAGTGTGAGCGCGTGAAGGTTGCTTTGGTTCCCCTCTCGTAAAGTTCTCCGAGCTGCGGAGTCAAAGTAGTCGGGGTTCTCCTTTCATAGCGCGCGCGGGTGCAATTCAAAATCATGTAATAACAGGTGTTAGTACAAAGTTTAACTTTCGAGCCAGTTTAAGTTAAGGCACTGTAGTGTAATTGTGCAAGTAAGCTGCCAGTGTAAGCAAGAGATTTATTAAAGCTTTTAAATTATCAAAGTAAGTTGTATAATTGTAAATTAGCCTCCGGGTACAGTTCAAGATTTGTCGGGAGAATTGTCACTTGCGATGAAAAATGGATATACTATCGAAACTCTGATGCCTCGAAACAGTGGCCTGATACCAGCCAAACGTCAAAGTCAATATTAAAAAAAATCTGTTTGGTCCCAAAATAATGCTTTCAGTTCCCAAAGTAATGTTTTGTATCTGTGGAATTTTGAAAGTGTGAATCACTGGGAGTTTGTACCAAACAGGCGGACGACTGATGTGGACCTTTATTCTCAACAACTGGAACGAGTTCATAAAATTTTGAGACGGAGATACCCAGCAGTAGTTAACCCTTATAGAGTTTTATTGCAACAGGACAATGCAACACCCCACACAGCACGGACAACCATGGAAACAATTCAGGAATTCGGAGGATACCTAGCAGGAGCATTCAGTGTAAGGAGACATAACACCAGGTATGCAACTGATAGATTGAGAAAGTGCATCGCAGTAGATATGGGGCCCGTTGCGGCATCATTTCCTCTTCGGTAAAATTTTGAGATATGGAATTTGTATCGCCAGAACGTCCTTTGGTCCTTGTGCTGCCTTGGTGAACATAAACAAGAATAAAAGTATCTAGGTAAAGTATACCCAGGAAGAGATAACAGATCGCAATATACTTTCAGAAAGGGAACCTCATACATGTGATATATTCAAATGATTTTAAAACGAAACACATATTCTTAGACTGTTCCCAATATAATGTAGTTAGACCGACATTCCATACCAAAATACTGTTGCGAACGCACTGTTGAGGCGAGGAGGCGCGACGGACGAGTTCAAAGAGATGGGCAGTGCAGTGCTGAGATAAAAGCTATGCGAAAGGGTGGAGGAAAGGAGACGGACCTACTGCAGTGATTGGATATCTTGATGAATGGTTCCCTCTTCCATAAATCATGAATACCTCTTATTTGTGCCATAAGGTGAAGAATCGTTTTCCTTGTTCTTGTCCTCTGGTGAACATGAAAAACAATAGATTAATAGTATTTCAGTAACAGAACCTGTGCGGTGAGAGGAAGTTCAGTTAGAACGTTTTAATCACAAATTCTTAAACACAAGTCTCTACGTATTGCGACTTTGTGGGTTCGTGGAATTAAAAGTCTTGCTTGCAGAGATTCAAAATGCTCCTCATTTCAGTAAACGGGCACATTGTACACCCTTTACGGGCTATAAATATCACGTTAAATACACAACACGCCGTTTTGAAAGTCTCTCGCTGCTGTACCACACGTCAACAAACGAAAGACTGCACTTGCGGTACACTTCAAACAGCTGAACACACAATAACAGTTTAACTCGCTACTCCATTAACAACAGCCCTCGCACCTGATTCATTACGGCTTTTACACCTCCTGCCATTATTCCAGAATTCAGTCGTTAGCAATCACGATGCAGTGGGAAATTCAAGGCCATCTCTGTCTCTTTTTCTCTCAGCAAGCGTCCAACGCTCGCGTAGCTCTCGAGGCTGTTACCGGCATCTCATGCTAAACCTGTCATTCTATTATTTTTATTACTAATACATTGCCAAAAACGCATGAAAAATGGAATAGCCATATATTGTTACCTGCTATGGCTTCCTGCAGCTCTGTTGACTTCTTTGATAGGACGAATCATGAATCATGACAATTCACAACAATGCAAGAACAAATACAAATATTTTATTTATTCACTCCACCAAGAAGTACAGTATATGCTGCGCTTAAGGTTAAAGAATATATACAGGAAAACTTGGAGAGAGGTGGGAGTACTATACTAATTAGTGTAGACGTTCAAGGAGCCTTTGATGCAGCTTGATGGCCGAGTATACTCAAGTGCCTCAGAGAATTCAAATGTACTAGCAACCTGTATAACCTGACGAAGAGTTACTTCAGCCAGAGAACCGCATTCCTGACTGACAATAGCATCAGAATAGAGAAATCAGTAAGCAAAGGGTGCCCAGGATTACGGAACTTGCAATACAGCTCTCTCCTAGGCATACAATACACAACTCATACAAAAGCGATCTGATACTAATAGTGAAAGGAAGAAGCACCTTAGAAGCAGAAAATTATGCCAACATAGAATTAAAAGAGTTTGAAGCTTGGGCTAGAGACAATAAAGTAAAGTTCAATCAACCAAAATCAAAAGCTCCTTTAATAACACGAAATTTGTAATCTGGAATTGAAGGGTCAAAGATAAAGTATGTAAAAGTTCAGAAAATTCTGTTCCTCAAATATATAATCTGTTTTGCATGGAAAAGGCACTTTGTTGCACCTTACAAATATAATCATCATAAAACTGTCAACTAATTTAAGGTGTGAAAATCTTAAGGTACAATTAAAGAAATACCTTCTTCTGATCTACAAATGTAGACAGTATCTTTGTCGCTATATATACATATATGTATCACTGAATTTCTAAGGCAAGTTTTGCACATTGTGGCTTGGCAAAAGGAAACTTATTAGGATCTCATGTGCTGTAAATGAGAACGACAATTGTTTTTGCACAATATCATATTCCATAGTTATGCAGAAAATGAAACTAGCTACAGTGATGCAATGATTATTACACAAATATAACTATTTGTAACAAATGTGTATTAGTTTCGGTGTGCCTATCGCAATTAATGAGAGGTTCTATTATTGAGTGTTATGTTCTGTGGTTTGATAGGTGACATATTATCTATTGGTTAGGGATATTTTACTTGGCTATAAATACTTTCCTTAAAATTAAGACTGGGACGTGCTAAATAAACCATTTGGCTTGTAGTAGAGAACGAGGAAACCTGACATTTTTCTTAGTAGTACCGAATGTTCCAACTGCTGCGGGTCGTAACCTTCTGCTGCGTTACCTTTATGTGAAATAAAAGCATAAATTTGCATGCCTCGGTAGCGTAGATGGTAGCCTGTCTACCTCAAATTCAAGAGGTTCCGAGTTCGAATCTCGTTCAGGGTGAGTTACCTGGATGAGGCTATTTCCTGGGTGTTTTCTTATCCTTAAAGACGAATGTCGGGTAGCTCTAAGCTCCATGGTCCCCGGACACATATGAGCATCATTTCACCCATCTCATTCACCGTCCGATATGACTTAACGTTGAAGGACGTAAAATTACAACAAAAACACAAATTTAAAGACCCTTTTAATCTTCTATGAACATCAATAATAGTCGATTAGAAAAAGTTATAAGCATTCTGGCTTTCGTAAGATTGGAATATAAGAAGTAGCGCTATACTGAGAAGTAATATATTAAAGTAAGTAATATATATGAAGTAATATTTATGTAAGTGCGGGATTATAATGAAATGAAAGTTTTCCAGCAGTGTATAAGTATATTATTTTTTTAAACAGAAAATATCTTCCGGTACTTCGAAAACTTCCCGTTCGCCAACCATACAGTGATTACATGGAACTGCGGCTAATCCCTCATCACATGCAAATCAGGTAGGAAAAGAAAATCTTTCACCACACCAACAGTAAATATCATAGTACCTAAATAATCCCCTAGAAAAATTAAGAAACTTCGCCGATAATGGATTTGAAATAATTTGCACTAGGACAACACTCGTTGAAAACCAAACCATTACGGGCTGCTTGCATCTACAGACGGATAATTTGGTAAAGGCAGCTCTTATACAAGAAGAATACCGAATATTTTTATAGTGAGGTCCACATGCTCCAGTTCGCAGGTTTACAAGTGTTTCATACTCCATGTTGAAATAAATGACAATACATACCATTAGATATTACACTTGGTTTTTTTAATTGCATAAATATGTTTAGAATAGGATTTAGAGGTAATCCAGTGAATTACATTAGAGAGAAAGCTCATGCACATATTCCAGTATTTTGTAACACATTGGAGCTTGAGAACAGTATCAGCAGTGTCAAGTCACACCCAATTTTCAAAACACATTTTTATACCTACCATCAGTGTTATAACACACACAATATTATTTGTCAGACATTCCAAAAACTTGTATATCGTTATTTTCAGTTCAAGTTGAACCATTATATTTATGAATAATGTTTCTTGCACAAGTCCAGCTCTCTGCAATTTAACGTTCAGAGTCTCTCATGGGCAGTTACAACCAAAATAAACCATTGATAATGCTCAATTTTGTTTCATTTTTGGAATCCTATTGTAATTGTAATTATTGTAATTCAACAGCTTCCTTAGAAAATGAACATAAAAATTCATGACTTTAATTTTTACAACCTTTTAATTTGTATAATGGGGTAACAAAATAATATTTGATTTTACCTTTATATGTCTGATAAATATATATGTATATGCACCATTAATGTAGATTGTACTTATGTTATTTGGCATTAAGGAAATTGACTATCTGATTTAAGGTTAACTGAAATATCATTTTAG